>JASDQU011178173.1:0-26396 GCA_032191745.1 Picea mariana
TTATGGGCGTTGTTTTAAATCACTGAGAAAATTCGCTGCGAGATCAAAGAGCACCTGGAGTTAACATAGAAGCTGTGATAAATGTTATACTTGACAATTCTTGCAGTTTGTAATGTATATGTGTGATTGCTTGCAAAGGTCGTGTGGTGAGCCGAGTTAAATAAGGTGTTTTAGTTGCCCAGGTTTCTAAATGTTGAGGTGTCGCTCGCCATGGACAAATTTCTATATAGAGTTGGACAGTGGTGAACAAAGTTCCCTTTTATTATAGCTAGATTGGTGCTCGTGCGTGATATTATTTAGCTGGATCTACACTGCTGATGTATTTCATGATTTAGTGATGTATGTTATATCCATTATGAGGTCTTATTGTCTGTTGATAAAGACCCAAAGACCATGTGCAAAACTAAAACACCGAGGAGGAGCTAAAATTTCTATTCACCATGAACACAAAACATATTTAAAGGCTAACGCAAAATGATTTCATAGCCATGTCAAGCATCTTGTTGATTGGTTGCAGGGACTCTACCAAGTATCTAAGGATTAATTAACAATGACATTTTACTGATGGATAAAACATTCAGCTTTGATACTACCATCGAAGAAACTCAACACGCTATCAATGATGCATATATTAAGGCGCACAGTGCATATAATGATATAGGGAATTGTGTTTCAAGAGTAAGTCGACATCAAGATTGTGAAGATTTTGGGGTTTATTTAGTTGCAAATAATCCATTTGTTAGATCCAAAACCCGAGAGATGCAAGCAACCAAGTGTCTTTTGACCATACAGCTGTAGAATGAGGAGGTTGATCTCAACATTAGAAAGTATATTGGTGAAACATGGGTTGCGGTGAGAACAATGTACAGATTTGGGTTTCCAGTGGATAATGGTGATAGCTCAGAGCAAAGTACGCACATGTTTTAGGAGAAACCCAATGGATAGGCACTCGGTCTGTCGTTCTTTGCTACCTCACAGGGAGGATAGCATCCCTAGTTGGAGCCCATGTTATCACTATAACAATTTTTGTGAAAAATCCAGTTTCCAAGACTTAGCGAGGCACTAAACTAATGTGGAAGCATGATAAACTGGAAGATAGAGCCAAATATAGTGGGAGGAGGCTAAAGCTAGCGGCAATGCGGAGTTGATGGGACCCAGTGGGTCACAGGTTGCGGGTGCTACAGATCATCGGTCAGGGATTGTTTCGGGAGAAGAACTTGCGCGGAGGATAATTCCCGAAAGCGGGCCGAAAAGAAAATCGTGGTTTCAGCTTGGGACTACGTGGCATCTCTAAGTGCATTTCAGGGCGAAAGGCGGGTTACTTTAAAACCACTCCCTCACACTCCCGAAATTTCCGAAATACAAGTGCTACAGAGATTGTTGTGAAATGGTCAGCGAGAGTAAGTTGGGGGTTAGACCATTGGCAGACGAATTCGATCAGTTTCACGCATATTAGTTTTCAAGTCTCAATTTCCAGATTTCAAGTAATTTTGACCAATCGTCTTCCGAGGTGAATTCTAGGAAAAACAGAGCACATTTTGAGAAACCAAAAGAGATTTATACTCATCACGGAACAACTAACAATAACCTCTCCCATATTTTTCATAGTTGTTACATACTAGGAGAATCGAGGACATCTTGGAACCTTATATTTCCAGATTCAAGATTTCCTTGTTGGAGATATCTTTTTCAAATGCAGATCCCGGACAGATGGAGAAAAATTTCACAAAACCGAGAGAGGGTTTTACTCAATACAAGTTGATATACAAAAAACTCCCCCGGATTTTACACAGGTGTCACGGATTGGGAGATTTGAAGAAATATTTGAACCATATTTTTCAGTTTTCATGATTTCCTGTTCGAGACATGTTTTTGCAGCACGTGTTCCGGCCAGTTGGAGATGAATTTAGAGAAAATGAGAGAGGTTTTTCTTTGTAATGAGCTTATATACAAAAACCGTTCTCATATTTTACATAGATATTACGGTTTGATAATTATAGGTGGCATTTTGAAGCCTATTTTCGTAAACGGTTTCCAAACGAAACGTTTCTTTATTTGTAACTGGTTTGGAAACAAAAGGATTCATTGTTTGTATAAATGTTAAGACATGCATATGTATCGGGGTTGGAAGAAGTGCAAGGGAACCTTTTAGTTTTTTTGAACTCAATTTTAATTTTCTGGAGTTGAATTGAATACATATGCATAAGCTTTTGAAGTCTCTATGAAAAGATTCTAATGGTAGTGATATAAGTTTTGTCTCTTATCCTTGTATGCATTCCCTGTCTTCTTTAATTCCATTTTCATTTTCTTCTGTTTAAATTGGATATTTAAAAGCTCAGAATTCATCTTGTGATGCTCTCGGCTTAAGCAATTTAAACTGTGTAATTTTCTTCCGAACTAATTCAGAATTCATTTCAGTAATGCTCTGATGCAGTTACTTGTTTTCTCCTTCTTCTTACACTCTACATAAATACAATTTATAACTCAGATTCATCGCCTCATTTATCCTTTATCCTCTGGAGAGTTCTACCAGCCAGTCATTGTTTTCATTCACTTTCAGAATTTTGACTCCATAGCCCTAAGTGTCCCTCCCCTTCCTTGCCAACAAATTTATAAAAACCCCCAAAACAAACTAAACTTAACCATTGATTTCCAAAGAAATATCTAATGAAACGAGAGATCCCTCTCTGAGCTGAGCAGGCTAGTACCCAGCTCTAAAGTTGGTTGAAACAGTTACCTCTGTCATTTCTCTATCAACCAGACAAATTTACAAAGTGCAAATCCCACCACAAGATCCTCAAATCTTGCGTAACTATGGAAGAAACCATTGTTGTCACCTTAGTAGGATGTTCCCTCGTTTTAGTGATGGAAGAGGTCCTCTGCAAGTGAGGCTTCCCCGGTGACCTCAAGGGATCAAATAGGAAGTTTAGTAGCCAAGTCTACCTCCCCCTATCTTGATCATCGATTGGTTGGTCTAGGTCTATGAAGGAAATAGAGGTTGTGAGATAGTTTGTGTACCTAGAACAAGAACACTTTGAAACATATATATATAAATTACCAAGCTAAAGTATGCAACAATAATCTCTTTAGACACTAGACAAGATAAATTGCAATTGTTGTTACAAATTTGCAGCAATTAAAAGTCATATAACAATGGTAAATGATTTGTAACAACAACAATAATTAGTGCTCAAAAATACCACAATTGACCATGAAAAGAAAGCATATAACGAATAGAATATTATTTAATTGTTAAATGTGATTTTTGAGTGAGTTAGGCCACCTTTAGATGACTGTATGAAGCAAATTAATGTAGTTTTAGATGGCTATAAAAAACTTTTATAATGACAACAAATGATATAGTTAGTGTGTTAGGGTTAGAGTTAGTACAATTAGTAGAATACTTGAGAGATTTGAAAGAGGGGTTTTATCAATTGCTTTCACCAAAAGAGTTACTTCCATATAAGTTCCTTTACCATTCTAGGGCTATGGAGTCTCAAATTCATCCAAGCTTGAAGTTTGATCTATTTGAAACCAAGAGGTAGAGTCTAAACCCTAAGGTGCAAGCACATTTGGGCCTTAGGATTTAGACTTTGAGGAGAAGGATGTCTAGGGTGCAAGCAATTTTGGGCCCTAGATATCATTTCTCCCTTCTTGTAGCTTCAACTAGCCTCTAGCTCAAAGATCAATTGTCTAGGGATAAAATCCTAAAGTGTTAGCACTTTAGGGCTCTAACACTTTAGGGCTTTAGGGTTCTAACCCTAGCAAGGACAATTCACAAATTTTGGACAAGTAAAACTTTGTGAGAGCAAGAAGCACTTATATTCCTCTATTAGGGTTTCAATAAAACAAGACTTCCTACAACAAGATAACAATTTCAACATTTACATCAACAACATATCAAAGAATTGCAGAAAATTAATTACTTCATCCAAGAAACCAAGAGCATTTAACCCTAATTGCAGAAATATCTATCCAAAATCAGCAAACCATCCACAAATATATTCATTTTAAGCATAGCACTTGAGAGAGAAAGACCAATATCCCAAAAGGGGCCGAAAATTTCAAAAGTACTCCTCCAAATGTTGAGGAAAATATCATGAAAAAATGAAACTAAGCGGTAGCATTCTTATATGAGGCTAGTGCTACACATTTGTCCACATAACATAACATTTTCTCAATTTAAGTGGGGTCGATCCCACATTATCCATTTACAAAATGTAATAAATGCAAGAACATCATAAATGAGCCATGTTGAAACAAAGTTTATTATTTCTTCTTTTAACCTTAAACTCAATTTTTCTTTGGTTATGGAGCCGCCCTTAGTTCTAAAAAGTCTTTCAAGAGTTTCGGGTTTCAGGGTTCGGCTATTCACGAAGTATGATTTTTAAATAACAACTCCAAAGTCCCGATACCGAAGTCTAGAAAAGTGATTGTTTAAAAGAAATTAAACCGAATTAAAAGAAATAATTAAAAGTGTTTAACGGCTTTCTAAGCTTTTCATATTTTCTTTTTCGGCCATCTCAACTTAAACAGCAGTTCAAAGTCCCGATGCCCTTTTTTTTTTACGAAATCCCTTTTTAATCGTGATTAATTAAATTTTAAACATACTTAACAAATCATTAATCAGACGCATTTTGAAAAATCAAAGAGTTATCACTCTTTCGCACTCAAAAAATCTCGAAGCCCGAAATCCCGAAAGTATTAAGCACTTAAGCATAATTAACTTAACATTAAAATAGGGTTAATGATATTAAATGACTTTTCGTGTTTCACTATTCGGGAGTTTTCGAAGACATTCCTTTCGAAATCTCAATTTTGAATCGTCGATATTTGGTAGCACTTATTATAAATTAATAAAATATCTTATAGTGTAACACATGTATATCTAGATGTACTCTCCTCATTAAGGCAAATGAATTTATGAACCGTATAAAGCATAGTCTAATTAATACATGCTAAAGGCGAATAAAGATTTTTAATTCAAATTTCTTTCTCACTTTCAGTGAATTAGCAAGTTGTATCTGAGAAAACTTACGCCTTCTTCTCTGTAATAGCTACTCGCTTCTTATCACAGGTATCATGGCACCCAGGAAAATGCAGAAAAAGAATGATGACGTCGATGAAAGCTCAGGTCCGAATTCGGATGTTATATCTGATACTACACCAGATGTTGTAGATTTGGTTCAGTCCTGGATGCAGATTTTTGAAATCTTGGAGCATGAGGTTAGGAATTGCCCCGACGATTTCAGAAACGAAAAGATTAAAAATAAACTCAGAGATATAGCAGAGGTCGAGCTCCATAAAATATCTACACAGCCGAAACTCATGCCATACAACGACATGATAAACTGGGCTCTGATGAACATTGATGTGCAGACCAGGAGTATCATGAACCATCAAAAGGTCATCGTCGTCTCATTCAAACCAGAACATATTCAAGTAATCTACAAGCTATCCCTTGTTTATAAATACATTTATAATGTCGAATTCGTAGAAGAATTTCAAAGAATGGTGGGGAATCCCAGCAAAATTTAGAGTTGATACCCATGGCATTTATGCCACAGCATCGTTAAATGAATACATAGTTTATATAGCAATGATGTTATGTAGACTGTTTGGGAAGAAAAGCCCTACCCATTTCCCCGCGGAATGGGTGCCAATCATACACTAGGTGGCCGAGGGTTACACTTTCAACTGGGATAAGATTTTATCAAATAACCTAACCAAGGAGATTGCAAAGTACCAAAAAACAAAGTCAAAGGGACAGCCTGCATCTTTTTATATGTCTGAATATATTATGGATGCTATCTGTTATATGACCCATTTCCCTTTGATGAATTGGAATTGGAATTCAACTTGTGCAAAACCCATCCATATCTATCACTCGCAACTATGGGAAGAGAAAGCAAAAGATTTCTTTTACGAGATCTGTCACTATGTAGTGATACCTGTGCATCAAATATTGTATGGATACTCACCCCCTTGGATTTCAGAGAAAATCATGGGAAACCTCAAAACAGTTGATGATTGGTTTATAGAAGAGAATTTCTCTTATGTCAGAGTCTTCGGTTGTTCAATTCCCCCCCATGCTCTCCCTAAATTTATTCCTAACAGACTGGTGTGCAGAGAAGTGGCATACCAAATAATAATAGGAGGCATTGGTACAGAGTTAAAAGCAGCTCAGAAGAAATTATGGCCAGTTTTTCCTATACAAATTGGGAATTTTTCATTGCTTAATCTTGGCCATTCTAAAGTGGAAGCCGTGGCATTAGAAGACATTAATCTGGTATATCTTGAACTCAGAAAGCACGACCCATACCAAATTGTGGGAAATCATCTAGCTCATTGCAACATGAAAACGTTTGAGCATGAAGACTCCCCCTGTGACGACATATTCAAAGGAGCCAGAGCATATGAGGAGATATTAGAGAGAGTTCAGGAGCTACCCCCTAACCTGCAGACCAGCTTTCTTGCTTTCCAGAAACACAGACGAAGTGGGTTGCCAAAAATACTACAAGGGGAATCAATAACCTCTCCTTCGAAATAAGAAGAGATACCTCCAGGTTTCGAATCAAAATCTCAAGATAAAGGGACTACAGAGGAGAAACCAAAGAATCCTGAAAAGTCTCCACAAAGACAAGAAAATTCACAGATAGAGCATCCAGGGTCTGAAACAAATTCCAAATCCAAGACTCCTTTAAAATCAGATCAAACGATTCCTCCTTCATCGTCAACTATTCCTGTCGATATTCCCAAAACATCAAAAGGAACATAACTCACAGAGTTAGGCAGCCCTATTGTAGCATTGACTCCTTTACAATCAACCTTTGGGACTCCCCATCTTGAAGTTATGTATGTAAGTAATCTTACCCCAATCCCCATTGAAGAAATACCTCTCACTGATTACTTTTTCAGTAAGAAAAGAAAGGTCGTGGTAAATAAAGAGATGCACCTGAGAGAGGGTGCAATGGTAAAAAAACACAAAATACTTGTGGATGGAGAAAATCTAGAAGAAAAGGATTTTGCTACAGAGGTAGCAGGCTCTTTAGGAGCTTTCGCAATGGCCAATTTGTTTTTAGTTGATAACTTGAAAGCAAGGCTTAAGGAACACAGAGAAAAATATCATAGATGAAATAAATAACAGACTGGAACAAGCCAGATTTGTTGACCAACAGGGGATTCAACCACTCAAGTCTAGTTTAGATGAGATGTATAAGAAGATGCAAGCCAGTCAAGAGTAGTTCATCCAGTAGGAATAATTAGTGAGGCAGTTGCAGGATAGGTTGAATTCTATTCAAAATCAAGTGATAGATTTAAAAAAAATTCAAGCCCAGGCACTGGAGGTGCATATGAAGATAGAAGCAGAGCAACAAATATTGATATCTAAAGTAGAGGTTATTCAGAATTATTTCCAAGAAGTAAGTCAATCTTTTGATTACATTGTTTTCAAAGAAAAAGAGGCTAAAGCAGCCCGGGCTACTTTTCAAAAGGCACTTGTACTTTCGGCAAAAGAAGAGGTATCAAAAACTCCAAGGTTGTCTGTCACAGAGTAGATCAGAGGTGATATCATGCTTAAAGTATGGGAGGCCAACATAGCCGAATTCAAGAAAATGGCCAAGGAAGTCAAGCTGGATGATTGCGAAAAGACCTTCGATTTGCTAGACAAAGGATCATTAGGCATTGGAAAAGACAATTGTCCTAAGCTACTAGGACAGATCAATATTGTAAGACATCAATTGAAAATCAAAGAGAACTTGAATGAAATTCAGATTGAAATTTCGCAATTAAAAGAGATTGATGTTACCCAAATAGACAGGTGGTTGGTGAAGCCAAATTTAAAATTGCAATTAGTTAAGTTTGTTGACAAAGGGATTGAAGACCGATTTCTGAAAATTCAGAGGAAACTTTATCTGTTCGAGGCAAAGGATATACCAGAGACTCCTAAATTTTTAGTGCATTTTCTAGAAAAATATATTGAATGTCTCGAACCAAAAGAAGGAGATATTTCAAAGAAGCAATGAAGTATCATATTGTAGGCTCATATTATCAAGATGATAGATAAATAAAAGATAACCATGCAAACGGTTCAAGTTTGCATTTTTGTAACCACTAGCCTCTAGGAGTTGGGAAATCACCAATCGTCAAGAATTGGTGACTTTGTATAAATATAATTTCATAAGACTAAGAAATGGATTTTTTGCGGCCGATTGTACTAGAGAAGTTTTCTTCATTTATAGTAATTAATGAGAATACAAAATGGAGATTCCAGATTCTGACCCTGAGTTATGTGTTCCTCTTTACTTTCATTTTCAGCATATTTCCCTTATATATCTTTGATGAATGTTTAAATGCAATTTAGTACAACATCTACTATGGTTAAGAGTTATTTGGTTATCTAATTGTTTATAGTTTTTCCTCTGTGCTTGCTATTAGTGGGCTCAAGACCTGTAGATTATTTAGATTACTATATTTTTATGCTTCATTAGAGATCTCTTGTCTTTCTTCTTCTCATGTTGCAAAGTGAGATTCCTCCATGATTGATGCCTCACATTGTTTAAACAACTTTATGTTTTTCTCCCATCACTTTCATGATTTTCGAATTTGACTCAGGAATGGGAAACGGCCTCTAAAACTATTACATTATTAATTTAAGTTTGGGAACTTTTCTCTTATAATCTGAAACAGAAATAGAAAACCTTGAAAACAAAGTAATAGATTTTTTTTTAACCTTTATCCCTCATGATTGTACCTATTACAAGACAGCCCAATATAGAACCCAGCCTTTCAGATCAGACTAACATTGCTTTAAACTTATTTAACACTATTTTACAGACAGCAAACACCCGGGTTGAATTAGAACGTTCATGGGTAGCAATTGAATAGGATATAAGCATCCAGGAACACTGGGAAGCTAGACAGAGACAGTTAAGAAACCAACCATAGCTTTTCTCTTTAGTAACTGACACATTTTATACCTTAACTCTCTCTACCTTTTTCGGATGCCTAGAATTTATATTTTAAATCCTTAAGTATAAACTCTGGAAAAACAAGCCACACACGTGAGATGTCAAGCCTCCTTAGGCAAGGAGAGGGCCTCTAAAGGCCACGCGAAACCAATTTGGATTCGAGTGGGGAAAATGATGTCTCTCCCCACCCAAAATCATGCCAATCATCATCGGTACCCTAGTTATCCTTCGAATCCTATCTATGTGAAGCCGTAGAAGATGACATCATCACCAAAATAGGGGCAACATCCATGATCCAAGTGTTGTGTCCAGGTCTGGGGGATATGCATCTCGTCTCTGCAAGGTATCTAATTGTTTGTTGTTGCAATGTCCCTGATCCTGATGAGAAATTATCTCTAGGGTACTATGCCCATCCTATGGGATTCCAAACCATCTGTGTTTCATCATGAATGGATCTTCTCATACCAAGGTCATTTTTCCATAGTCCAAGGTTACAATGATGTGAGAGTTGATGTCCAGGGATGGTGAGTCACTGGATGACCCACTGCTCTCCATCACACATGCCAACATCCTACAATAAAGACACACCGTCTTGGGTACAAGCCTAGGATGTCCCTCAAAGAACCATGCCAGGGCCATCCAAAACAAATCAAAGTATAAGACAAGGTTACCCAAGGTTCACAAGAAACATTAGTTTTTAAAACATGCAAAGTAAGTTGTAAATTAAGATATAAGCCATGTAGACAATTACCTCAGTATACCCTTCATGAATCACACCAGCCTAGGACCCCATGTGAGTTAATAATTTTAAGTATGGGAGGGCCTTCATCCAACCCTATTAGGTGTGCCACCTAGACAAGAAATAAAAGAACCTAGGTAGAGGGATAGGTCCCGAGGGAAGCAAAAAATAAATAAACCCTTCAAGTGTAAGTCTGATAGTAATATGGTTTTAGGGCTTACTCCATTGCTTATGGTGTCATCTAATCCATTTCTATGAGTGCATTTGTGGAGGGTGCGCTTTCTATTGAGTTACCTCTTTATTAGGCATCATTTTTTCCAAACCCCTTTATCTACCATTTTATTTTCCCACTTATCATATTTGCAAGTCTCCTTTTATAAGGTTTTAAGTTATAGCATTGTTATTTGGGATTGGGGTGAGCACAGAAAAGGTAGAGCTCAAGTTTGGACTGGATTTTGGGATTCCTTTGCTATCATTCCTTTCTTTATTTAGCATCATTTCATATTCTTTTAGTATAAGTTTCAATCAACCCCTAGGTCTTCAACCCCTCTTCTCATGAGAGAATGGACAATGACCCATTACCTAAGTTTAGTACAATATGAGAGGCTCCAAGATGGAAAGTGTTAAATATTGTGGGGAATGGAACATTACCCTTGTGAGCCCCCCCAGTAGTACCCCTTTTCCTTGGGCACTGACAACATGGGACTAGGGCATAGAAGCTGACCACCATGGTGAAACAAGAAAATTGACACAATTTCCCAGGCCAGTGATCCATTATCCAACTTCAACAAAATATCCTCATCTGCATGCCCAACAAATTAAGCACAACACTTTTCATGAAATGACTAACATACCTCATGGTGATGATGGCTTACCATGTCTGATACTCTGGGTTGCTTGGATGAGATGAGCCTTGGTTGACCTATAGTTGTAAAGGTCAATGGCTAGAGCTATTGGGATACTATTTGTGGACATGTTGATCATTATCGTCGTTGATATCATGTTCTCCATTGCGCGCCACGAGAAATTATCTCCTCTAGTTACCCCTGGGTATGGGGGGGTGACATCTCTCTCCAACATGGGGACATGTGCTCACCGTAGAGCGCATGAGAACCTCAACATATATGGTTGTCCAAGACCTGTAATCATGTTCCCAATTCAAAAAACAAAACACTTTATTAGTATCGGTCGATGGATGTGATCCACCAGAGTTAGTGAGAAATCCAAAACCATGATGAAAGAAAAATTTTCACTAAGCTAAAAAATGATAAAGCAATAATGTACAATGATTAAGTGCAATTCCCTAACATGTATTCATTATGTACAAATGAGAATGCAATATATACAAGAAGATGAAAGACTATGAATGCATGGTGCAACATATATACAAATGCAATACAGGATGCAAGTTCCCTACCTACACTAATCTATGTTAGCTTCAGGTCTCTTCCTCGTGATGGGGCTTGAAAAGGTGTTGAGGTCATTTTCCACTTCCGAAATTTCCCTCCCCTTTTCTCTTTTCCTGATTTCTTTTCTCCCTTTCTTTTCCCTCTTCTATACTAACCCTTTTTTTCTCTTTTATTTTTATTTTTCCCTCCTACCATCCCTTTCTAGTTCTACACTTAGTCATTTTTCTTTTTTTTTTCAGACCGTGGGTTCCCAGGTTGGCAGGATCGAATTTTCATGCTCCCATGTTCCGTTCTGTGATATACACATTGCATGAAAAAATTCCGCGATCTACATTTTGATCCTCGGACTCCCTGAACTTCCAAGTCTCATTCCGCCTATGATGAGTCCATCTGACCATCGTGTCATTATATACTTAGCGAATTTCATACCTTATACCACCGCGGGTTCCCGGGTTCACAAAAATCTCAAATCATATTTTGCTCTCGTCCGTCCCCGCCACCCTCGTGCCCTTCCCAATGCACATTTACTATTCTTTTAATGCTAATATTCTACCATACATGTTCAAAACGATGGTCATTAATAAGAGAAAGGATCGAGGAGATCTCCTATTAAAACACATTAAAGCAGGATTTACAGAGGATTATATTATCCCCCTCCAGCGCTCATTTTAAACATAATCTGGAGCAAGGGAACGTTCTCGTCAAGTTATGGCAGCAAGTCGACAAAATTTCTGTGGAGATACATTGAATATTTCTAGGCACGAGGACCAAAGTTTTCAGTCGTCCAGAGCATATTCCTACTACTCATCCCCTTTTTCCCAGAAGGAAGTAATCTGGACGTATGGAATTGCACACGTAGGATGTGTCTCGGAAGTCTTTGAATGTAAGGATTTGGTCACCTGGTGCGCCGAGATATATATTCCAAGGCAGTGGATTATCTAGTTGCAGGTCCATTCCCCTGTCTCTCTATCGCCTCAAGTATTTCGTAAGATGTTGAGACTTCCCAAGCCAATGCTCACCTTCAAGGGAGAATATTTTGGGGAGTTCTTAAAGAAGCATGACAATATATTGGACCTCTTACCTGAATTCCTAGAAAAACCAGCGGTCGTCCCCGAGGACATCACGCGATTGCAGGTTGGCTCATTTAAAAATCCCTTCAGGGAAATTGCATGGCTTTTCATGAGGATAATAGGACAAGAATCTACAACCAGCATTTCCTGGATGATTGTTTACATTCTATATTTTATGGTCAAATAACATGCCATCTTCGATTGGGGTAAGTTGATTTCCATTTAAATCTCTTCCTAATTGTCGCAATATAAGAAGGAGAAGAAATTATTTATGTAATCTTATTTGGTTTTCGCGATAGCGCATTGCTGTCAGTTCCCGATATTATCTGTGTGTAAGAAGGTAAACTGTGAATTCAACCCAGTAACGTTATGGTATCAAATGTTATGGAGGCACAAGGCCTCCCAACATTTTTATGAAGTTTTTAATGATTTTGTCTCAGTTTTTAAAGACTTGTTTGGAAAGGACACTCCCCAGATATCTGACTAGGCGAGTGAGTTATTGGATAGGAAGGGGACACTAGAACAAATGGATAATCATAATGTTATAAGGATTTTTGTTTCCAAGGAAAATCATTCCTTCCTTTCGTGCCACATATTTGAAAAAATGCTCGTTGTTGAAATAGCAAGGAAATACAACTATTGGTTGCATTTTTTCCATGAAAAGAGAAAAAAGCAATTCATACCTATGCCTTGGAAAGTTGGGTATTTCATATTCAAATATATGAACAAGATTGATGAATCCGCGGTGCATTTCCACAGCCTCAATTTAACATATGCTAAAAGATTAAAAGGGTTTGACCCTAGTGGTATTTTTGTAGAACATGGACGATAAATTAGCCCACTTGTTGGAAATTTCCTTCTTATATTTAATCACTAAATGATTTTTTTGTTGAAATCCCACTGATTAAAAATGTTTCACTTGCTACATATTACTTTAAGTCTTCACGTAATTTAGAGGTTAGTGATCAATATTGATGATGGTCCCCTTCCCTAATAAAGAGGGATTCCACTTCTTCATTGCTACAATCAAGACATAGAGCTCCTTGTCGTGTATGTGGTAGTTCAATATGTTTCCATGAAATAACTTCAAATGATAGCAGACAGGTCTAGGACCAAGGCTTGATTAATCTTTTGCTTCAATTCCTGAAATGTTTTTTGTTGACTTTTATGCCATCAGAAACTCTTACCATTGACCATTATAACAAGAAGTGGTGATGCCAAATTTAAAAATGATGCTATGAACTTCATTAAATATTGGGTAGCTCCCAAAAAACTCCTAATGGCTATGATGTTAGTAGGAGTGGGCCATTTAAGGATATGCCTTCAACTCACCTTCACCAATCACATGCCCCAAGTACACCAAGGACCGTTTAATGAACTCACACTCCTTTATGTTTATTAACAACATATGTTTTCTTAGTATCTATAACACTTGCTTCGCATGTTGCCCCAAGTAGAACCAAAGACCAAAATGTCGTCCAATTATACTCTAACAAATGAATATATGAATGGGCACAATGCATCATGCATTAAATGCATAAAAGTAGTTGGTGCATTACTCAAATTGGAAGGCATTACTAATCACTCATACAAACCTTGCTTCACATTGAAGGCTTCCTTCCAAGTATCTTGTTCCTTGATATGGACTTGATGATATCCTAATTTTAAATACAACTTTGTGAATTTCCTTGCATGTTGCAACTAATCTAACAAATCATCAATCTAGAACAAAGGGTATATATTCTTGAGAATGATCTTTTTTAGATCTTACTAGTTAATACACATTCTCTGAGCCTCAACTTTCTTTCTTTGCTACTAGAATGATAAGGGAACCACATGGTGAAGTACATGGTCTTCTGACCTCTTGCTCCAAAACCTCATGTAACTACCTATTTGTTTCATTTAACTCTAGTATGCATTGTCTATACAAGCTTATGTTTGGTAAAGGATATTCTTGGAGTAATTGTATCTCATGCTCCATTTCCCTCTTAGGTGGATTTCCTTTTGGATATTGGAACACTTCTCTATATGCCTATAAAATCAATTCCAACTAGTGTTTATTTTATTTCATACGCCCGTCTAAGGATTCCTTCACACTCACAAAATCAATGTCTTTATGGTTTTGTCTTCAGAAGGGGAGTACATACTTCTTGCTTGAGTTGATTAGTCTCTTATCTTGGTATGTACTCACCAAAGAGATCTCATAATTTCCCTCATGTGCATTGATGATAATAAAAAAATTATCATCCTTGATTAAATTGTATTTGTTTTCCCTTCTCATGAAGATGGTATCCCTCTTATACATGTACAAACTACCAAACACTACACCATGGGCATCAAGAGGTGCTACATCAACTTCTATTTCATCAATATGATTTGCACAGATAACAAATCTAAGCCTACACTACTTGGTAACTTTTAAATCTACATCCTCATTACACCCAACCCAAAGGGTATGGGAAAAAGGGTGATCACGCATCTATATACAAAGTTTACTTGCATAGTCCTCTACAATGAGGTTGCATGTGAACCAAAATCGAATAATGCATCTAACTTGTTTTCTTGATTTGAAAAATTTTGTCATCTCCTTCACCCCTCTATGATGGAGGCTACTTAGGTTCACCTCATTCTACACTATTGTGCAGACAATATTTTCCTCCACATCCAAACTACTTTGTATCTCCTTTCCTTCTTCCATTAGAAAATTGTTATTCTTGGATTTCTCTTGCTTGCAGTTCATAGGATTCAACTCTAGATGTAGTTTCCAACATTTTTCTTTAGTGTGACCATGAATGTTGCAATGTTCACAGTGGTTACTAGGGTCCTAGCACACATTTGAGTGACAACATTCTTCTTATTTTCCCCCTCTATCGCCTTCTTCTCTCCCTTATTGGAAGCTTCATGCTAGTATGACTACTTCAAACCACTTGGTTGTCCTTTTTCTGTCACATTCAATGTATTGGTCTTGTACACTAGCCGCATTGATGTTTTAAGGCTTGAATAACATAACTTGCCTCCTTATGTCATAGTGAAAACCACCTATGTACTTGATGACTATGTATAGGAATTTATTCCCATTTGAATGGATTGCTTTTGGAACTCACTATTGAACACTCAATTATTGTCATTGTTGGTCATAGTGCCACTAAATCCTCTAGTCCTCTTGATACTTGATAAGGTAAAACCAAGACTTGAGGAGGTCTTTGAACACCTCCCACTTGGTTACTAGTGGATCACCCCCCAACCTAAGAGCCTCAGTGTGGATTTCCCATCATGTTTGTGCATGGCCTTCTAGCTCAAGTTTGGTAAAATCTATTTTCTTCTCCTTTATACATTATGCACACTAAACTAGACTTCTAATGGTAGTAACTAATGGTTAAACTTAAATACATATACCTCACCTTCATAGGGATTTATCTTGAACTTCACTTCTATTTTAAACAAGGACTGAGCAAATTGTTTATTGGAGTTTCCTTTCCTGAGCTTCAATTCTTCCTTCTCCTTCGTTGGCTCCTCGTGGTATTTTGGTTTCTCATGAAATTTGAGCTTCTTCTAAAAGGTGCCAATATTTTTCTCAAGAGTGACCATGAGTAAGTCCATACTTTTGGATATCTTGGATACCCAATATTCTAACATATGAATCTTCTTTTTCCTTCATTGATAGATCCTTCTTTATGCTCATTTTTCATTTTTGTGGATTGCATCTGTTTTTTAACCTTTCTTCTGTCAATCTCGGTATCCTAAGGTGAAACTAGTAAAACTCTCCTACATACTTGTATTTTATGATATAAGTAACCACATATTGGGATCAAATCACCAACTCCCAAATAAACCCACTCAGATACCAATCTAATGTGTAAACAAATTTAAATGCTCCAATGGTCGACGTACTATAACATACCTAAACTCCAAGTTGATATTATAGTGAGCATATGCTCAATTGTGCGACTATATTTTTATATTTTATTGCTTTAACAAAAATAACACAAACTATTCATATTCTTTAACTATTGTGACATATGAAATAGAATACAATATCAAAAGCCACATAATGAAACACAAAGATTTACCTAGAAAACAAAATGTGGGAAAACCAACAAGAAATGGAGGACTATACCTTTCATTTTTATTTTTTTATAATGGAGATCACAATATAAAATACAAATCACTACAAGCTTATTGTCAAGATCTAAGACACTAATATATGCTACAGTCCTCTACAAATGAGTTCCCTCTCTCTTTTATATTAGCATCTTCTCTACACTCTTGTTCACATTATGGAACAATTGTTAGCTAAAGAAATAGTGGACTTGTTTCCCTTGTTTAGATAGATATTTTATAGCTCAAATTAGGTTTAGGTTTAGGGTTAAAAGGCACTCTTTGGTTCTTCATGATGCCTATAGATGTGTCTATTGGATTCCCATGCGTTACTTTTTATCACAAGATCTAGTACCCTTGTGCAAAACCTCTCACAAGGTGCAAGACAAGTGTAATTTTGGAAGTATTTGACATTGTCACCTTAGAAATTACTTCCCTTGTTTTAGTGAAGGATGAATCCAATAGAAAGGAGGCTTCCCTAGAAACCTTGAGGAATCATATAGTAAGAAAAAGAAGTCTACATCCTCCTATGTTTGCTACTCAAACCTACAAACACTAGGTTAAGGTTTTCAAGGCAAGAGCAAGGTGGTTTAATGAAGTAGCTTTCAGATTTGCATGTATGAAGTATCTTGAGCAATTAATGATATTAACCAAGTAAAAACAAGTCAAATAAATGCCCAAGACACTACAAATCAAGAAGAAAATTATAGTAGTCATAAAAATTGTATTTAAAGATGATTACTTCAGCAATATATCAAGTTACAATAGCAAAATAAAAATAACCCTCTTAAACAAGTATGTGTGCAAAGAATTAGGGCTCAAAATCATAGATTGTGCTAGGGTTGACCAAGCAAACACTTGTTGAAATAAAAAGTGACCTACAACGGCCCTAAAATATCCAAGACGTCAAGCCCTAGAAGGATGAAAAATTATAATAGCAAGGTATAGATGATGTCAAAGTGTATTCCATGGTGAAATATGCCAATTAACTTTAGACATCATGCTAGAAATGGCTGAAAATTGAAGAGAGATTGCAATAAATCTTAATCTAACCATAAAACATCAAGGGGGAAGGAAATTAGGGTTTAGAGTCACTTGCAAGAGAGGGAGACTAGTGCCATCCAATCCTCTTGGGCATATAGAGTCAAAATGAGCTATGTTGGGAGAAATAGGAAAGCTTTGGCCAAATCCCTAAAGTAGTCCACTATAAACCTTATAGATTCAACCAATAGAATGATGACTAGGGTAGTCGAATACAAACCTTCGAAATCATTCTATTCCTTTAAACAAGCTTAAAGATGGATCTTGGATAAACCCTAGAGTAGTCCATTACAAACCTAAGAATTTTATCCTATATGAAAACACCTAGGGTAGTCCACTAAAAACCCTATAAATTTACCATATTTCCTTTAGCAAGATTTAAATCAATGATAACAAGGGAAGGTAGTCCACTACAAACCTTCCCAAGGTTTCAAGACAAGGTTTATTCAAAAGAAATAAATGATAACATGCAATATCACCACTTTGATAAACATTTACTCAATACATTCAAGAAATAAACCACCAAAGACTTAGAAAGAGAATTTACTAGGTAAATCAATGATAGTCCATGAAACCGTGACCATGAAATCATCCACAAAACTTGAAAAGAATCCAATAGATCATCTCCCAAAGAAGGCACATAAGTCGTCCATAGTGAAAGAGAATGATAGAAGACATGTGTAGTAGTGATTATCCACAAGTTGCATTATGATTTGCAATGAGGTAGCACTCCCTCTATATATGTGAGGAAACAAAGTGTTATACCTCTCTAAGAAGCCCTTAAAACATAAGATTTCATGATACAAAGTGGATAGGTTTTAGGCTGACTCCCAAAAAAGCCTCTAAAATATGAAAACGTCCTCTAAAAGTTCCACATGTGTGAGTCTAGAAAGATAAAAGAGGGTGACATCATCTCCTCAAGGGGTACAAAACTTCAAAATTCATGTCTCTCTCCCAACAAGTATAACTATGTACCTGTAATGAATCAAGGTATGAAACCCTTATCCAATCTTCTTTGATATCTTCTCTGGAATTCCTCCATGTTTTTCTCCTTGGTTGGCCACTGAAAAGGAGATATAGCGAATATTGCATACCTTCCTTAATTCTAGCCTATTGTGGAGAGAAAACTTGTACATAATGCCACGCACTCAATATTTGATATTTGATTATGAAACTCACATACAAAATACTAAAAATTGTACTCTTTCCAATGCAATTGGTCTTATAGAATTTGGATCCTCTATGAGGAAGTTATGATTTTTTTACCCGGAACACTTGTTTGAGACTAGTTACAGGACTAGTCAAAAACCCTATCTTCCATAGAGCGTATCTCCAAAAGTAAAATGACCCAGAAGCTAAAATTAGTACCACGGGTACCTTGATATGTCTTCTCAACATCCTCCAAGTTTCACTATCTGAATCATTCTAGAAAAAATGTTATAGTAAAATTGGTAAGATTACCTTTAAAAACATAACTTAGAACACATCATCACAAGACTTCATCTTCCCTTGGAATTTCGCTCTTCTTCACTTCATCTTCCCTCTCAAATTCACTACCAAGATTTTGCTAAGAGATCACAATATTGAATGATGAAAATGAGAGGTTCTTAATGTGTATTTTTACCCTTTCAAGCACCTTCTTTACTTGACCTCGAGTCGACTTGTATCTTCTTGTTTGCGACAACTTTTTCTCCTTTACTTGACTTTAGGGTCAACTTATAACTTCTTGACCTTAGATTCAGAGCTTCTTGACCATACTTTGGGGATTCATCTTTAAGAGGGAATAACTCCTCAACCTTGAGGAAGCACATGGCTTGCCACCTATTTTTGGAGATGGCTTGATGAAGACTATAAATCAATGGGGGTTTTGCATGCAATCATGATACCCTTCATACTCTTTGTCTCCAATCAAATTCAGGCTTCATGACCACACCTTTGGGGATTCTTAACCACGTAACCATACTTAACCATATTTCTAGGGCTTCTTGTAGACTTATTCAAAGTGTCTTCTCGTGAGGACCATGCTTAAATCTATGCCATAAGGCGACCACTCTGGAGACTTCTTCAATTACACCCATACCATATTTCCAGTGCTTCTTGTAGACTTCTTCAAAGTTTCTTCCCATGAGGGCCATGCTTAAATCTATGCCATAAGGGGACCATTTTGGAGACTTATTCAAATACACCCATCTCTTCTAGAGGCTTCTGGACTTCTTTTAGGGTTGACATTAATGACAACCAAATTTCCAACATTCTCCCCCTTTGGCATTGATGGAAACACTCATACTTCCCTTGTGACCATTGCTCCCCCTATATTCATGTTTTATCCCTTTGTCTTCATGATTCTAAACATTCTCTCATGCTTTTGTTCTTTCTCTCCCCCTTTGACATCACTGGCAAAGGGTAACTTCCTCTAACAATATACCTTCTTTTGACAATATATCTCTCCCCGTTTCTTCTTTGCAAGATGTCGTGTAGATCAATGTGGGGCTTCTTGTATATGCTTCCTTTCCTCTCTTCTAAGGCTTCTTGTCCATTGGTACTTCATGTTATTGTAATCCATTGATGTATATTAAAAGCGTTCATGTCAAGGTTCCTTCATCACTTAACTTCAATTCTTTGTGGCTTGTCATGTCTTCACTGAGCTAGCATTTCCTTGAAAGTATAACTCCTCCTGATGGTTTCTCTCCCCCTGTCTTATCGTCCCTATCACGGCTCGTCTTCCTATGACTAGTTGGTTCCACTTGTCAATATTCTTGACTAAAAAATCATCTTGATGGAAATGCCAATGAGTTGTGTATCTTCTCTAGTTCATGTCAAGTATTTTCTTCTAGACCTATCAAATATCTCATGAATTCATTTATGTCCAAGTGTCACAAAACTGTCCATGACTCTGCTACTCAACTGTACACAATGTTGATTAATCTGCCACTTCATTGTTTTGAGAGCTTCTTCGCATCTACTGCAACTGATCACTACATGTTTATGCTTCTCAAGTTGAATCAAATATGTCCACTAGTCTGTTTTATCTTCAAATCAAACACTACAAGTATGCAACAAGTACACATTCTCGAATCCATAATGAATATATCCCTGCTTTAATACGTGTTTGGAATCCTCTATATAATCATGAATCTCTACCTCAAAAGTGTGCCAATGATATTCCTCGTAACTGCTAGCTGACCTCTTCTTACCTGCATGGGGATGTGTTCCAAAAAATGTTCCTTGAAGTAATCAACCAATCTGTCACAAGAAATTTTGTACCTCTGCCATCAAACCATTCAGAATTTTCCTTCCCAAAATCTCCAAATATTTCAGACTACCCGAAGGATAGTTCTCCAATCTGTAATAGTTGTCGCTTAGACTCACCCTCTTCAATATTCACATTATCGGGAGTCTCCAATCCAGATGGATTAGAACAATATATAAGGTTGCTCTATTGCGGGATCATCATTCTAAGTTCTGACATCTTCCTCTTTACCTGTCGATTCATCACAATCTCGCACATCTGCAAATCCTGTGAGTATGATCTATGGGATTTATTCATTCATGTGTTCTTCTTGTTTTTGCTTTCTTCTCTAAACCTTCTTGTATCTGATATCAATGTTTTCCTTCAAGGAATACTCCATCATGCTTTTGTAATCACGAGCTATGTGTCCATAGTTGTGGCATTTGTAACATTCAATATTGTAGGGGGCACATAAACATCTCTTGCTTGAACATTTCTTCCATATGCTCTGCAATCTACAACTATATGTCCAAATTTATTACAAGTAAAACAATAACCAGGAAATAAACTTTGATACTGGAAGCAAGTGATCCCTTTTGTGATGCAGTCATTTTGAATTCACGATCTTCTCTTCTGTTGTTTCCTTTGTAATGATTTAATCTTCTTTGATACCTAAAGGTAGAAGGTCTTCTTGGAGATATACCTCTTCTGCATGCATCCCTATTTGACTCTTGATGACCATGATTCCTTCCTTTGAGAATTTCTGCATAGTTCTTATCCTTTTCTTCATTCTTCTTTTCCATCAACTTAGAACACTTCTCCTCATCTTTCATTGTTGGTTGTGTGGATCTTCCTCTCTCTTTGACACTCTTGTTGGGATTGGTATTTTCATCTTCTTTGCATGAGGCCTCACCAATGTATCCAAGACCTTCTTTATTGAAGGGTGACGTTTGACAGCTGAGAATATCTTCTAGTACTTGAGGGATTTTCAAGTTCTTGTTGAGATTGTCAACTTCAACCCTTAATGTGATGACTTCTTCTTCAAGCTTCTCACAATCTTCTTCTTTCTTCAGCATCTGGATATTCATTACTTCTTTTGTTCTCTCTACTTCTTCAAGTTGGGTTTTCAAGTAAATGATTTCTTCTTCAAGTCTTCTTTCGTGTTGACTAAATTTTGCTTTAAGCTTGTTTAAGTCCTGAAATATTTCCTTAAGATGACTTGTCAAAATTTCTTCTCTCTTCTCTGCATCCTTTCTTAGTGATACTATTTCAGCTTCCAAACACTACTTTTCTTCCAACTATTTTTTGAGGTTTTCTTCAATCACTTTGGCTTCTTCCCATTGACCCTTTAGATTTATAATAATTTGTTGGAATTTTTCAGAGTTTTTGGAATTTTGAGAATGTTCGTTTAGCTTGATCGATTATTCCTTAAGGGACTTGTTTTCCCTCCTTTCTATTTTTAGCTCACTTAAAGTGTCGATTAGTTCTACCTCAAGATTCACTTCACCTTCTTTATAATCCTCTTCGTCATTTTCAAGTTCTTCTTGTTATGTCTAGGTATCTTCTTTATCTTGATCAACAAGATCTAGCTCTATGGTTGCAAGAAGAGATCCCTTAAAGTAGAGATTATGTATCTTATCCCGAATCTTTTTGGTTGATGAACATTTTCCCACTTTGACTTTCACCAAATCATGTAATCCATCTAGGATGGCATCCATTGCTATTTTTTTGTTCCTTTTTAATTCCTTCTTGGTTGCAGTATTCAGAAGTTTCTTTGAAGCAGTGTATCATGTAACAATTGAGTTCCAGATGTCAAACCCCTGTGCCTGTAAAAATACTTTCATCCTACTGCTCCATATCTCATAGTCCTGACCATCAAATACTATTGTTCCATTATCCTTGCACTCCATGATCTACCTTCCCTGGGTTAGATTGTTTCTGAAGGACCTGCTCTGATACCAATTGTTGGAATATTCACTAATACTAAGAGGGGGGGGTGAATCAGTATTGAGAACTTTTTTACCATTTTTAATAACAACATGTAAACATTAAATTATCAACAATTCCACTCACTTATGATTGCATTTAACATAGCATAAACATATAATCACAGATGCACAGTACACAATAATTTTACATGGAAACCCAAATGGGAGAAAACCACAGAACGCTTTTTAATATATATCTTGAATATTACATTCACATGAAGCACCAACTTCCAGGATTCTTCGGCACCAAATGGAAGGAGGCTCCAACCCCCTTGTTTATAGGATCTAACCTGAAGGAAGCTAAAACTCCCTATATTCTCCAGCTCCAACCGCCTAGTTTACAAGATACAACCTGAAGGAAGCTCCAACTCCCTGATTTACCAGCACCCACTGGAAGGAGGAACCAACCCCCTAGTTTTACGAGCAACAACTCAAGGGAAGCTACAACTCTCCTACAAGAATCAACCCTCTATATGAAGACACTAATATTCATGTGCACCACCCAACCACCCTTGTTTCTCAAGCACCAACCTGGAGGAGACTTCGATCTCCTACCTTGCACCACCTTTCCACCCTTGAATATAGATAAGAGAATCAACATGTCATTGTGATTGCCACTGATACTGATACATCATCATCATCAAAGCTAGATCCACTACATTTGATACATCATCGTCATCAAAACTAGATCCACCACAAGTAATACATCAACATCATCAAAACTAGATCCACCACAACTGATACATCAACATCATCAACCTAGATCCACTTAGAAACCGGGTCAACGTAAATATCCTAGGTCCACATGGTTCCACATATAAACCCCAACATCACTTCTTAAATTTATCTCGAACAGTTGTTTGGGAATAGTTTATGGATTAGTCACAAACCCTAACTTCCAACAAGTATAACTCCATACCTGTAATGAATCAAGGTATGAAACTTTTATCCAATATTATTCAATATTTTCTCTGAAATTCCTCCAAGTTTCTCTCCTTGAATCGTCAGTGAAAAGGAGATATATCGAATATGGCAGACCTTCCTGAATTATGGCCTATTCTGGAAAGCAAACTTGTACAACATGCCATGAGCTCAATATTTGATATCTTATTCTGAAACTCACATAAAAAATACTATTGAATGTACTATTTCCAATGCAATTGGTCTCATAGAATTCGGATCCTCTATGAGGAAGTTATGAGTGTTTTACCCGGAACACCTGTTTGAAACTAGTTACGGGACTAGTCCAAAAAACTATCATCCACAGAGTGTATCTAAAAACTTAAAACGACCCAGAAGCTAAAATTTGTACCACATGTACCTAGATATGTCTTCTCAACATCCTCCAAGTTTTAATATCTGAATCATTCTATAAAAAAGGTTATAGCGAAAATGGTAAGATGACCTTTAAAAGCATACCTTAGAACAAATCACCACAATACTTCATCTTCCCTTAGAATTTATCCCTTCTTCACTTCATCTTCCCTCTGTTTCCAATAATGTGCTAAGAGATCACAAGATTCAATGATGAAAATGAGAGGTTCTTAATGTGTATTTATACCCTTCCAATCACCTTCTTTACTTGACCTTGAGTCGACTTGTAACTTCTTGTTTGCTTCAACTTTTTCTCCTTTACTTGACTTTAGGGCCAACGTATAATTTCTTGACCTTAGATATGGGGATTCTTTACCGTACTTCATGGCTTCATCTTTAAAATGGCATAGCACCTCAACCGTGAGGAACCACATGGCATGCCACCTACTGTTGGAGACTACTTGATGAGGACTATCAATCAATGGGGGTTTTGCATGCAATTATGATGTCCTTCATACTCTTTTTCTCCAATCAACGTTGGGCTTCATGACCACACCTCTTGGGATTCTTAACCACTTAACCATACTTAACCATATTTCCATGGCTTCTTTTATACTTCTTCAAAGCGTCTTCTCGTGAGGGTCATGCTTAAAGCTATGCCATAAGGGGACCACTTTGGAGACTTCTTCAAATACATCCATACCATATTTGCAGGGCTTCTTGTTGACTTCTTCAAAGCGTATTCATGTGAGGGCCATGCTTAAAGCTATGCCATAAGGGGACCACTTTGGAGACTTCTTCAAATACACGCATCAGTTCTAGAGGCTTTTGGACTTCTTCTAGGGTTGACATCAATGACAACCATATTTCCAACAGTGCATGCCTTCAATCCAAGCCTTAACATCCAAGAGGGTGTATGACATCATCAAGGACTCCAAATGACACATCAAGGTGTACATGCAACATCCTAACTCAACAGTGCAACATATCATGTCCAAGAGGTGTCGAATGGTGTCAAGAAGCATTCCAAGTCATCATATGACCCAAGACTCATCACCAAGGGTGAAACAACCTCCATACAATGTGAGAGAAGCACCATGAACTTCTTCCAAAGGACCATCTCTAGGGGTGCATCTTCATCAAGCAAGGGCTCAAAGAATCAAGTGAGACCAACCATCATGGATACAAGAGTCGTTAGAATCATAAAAAATTAAATCACAAGTTAATGCAAAAGCCACATAAGTAATTCACATTAGGTATATTCTTCAAACTTCACACCATCTCAATACTTTATGTTATTTTCCAAGTTTAGGTATGGGAGGACCATCACAAGACCCTATTAGTTATGCTAGTACCCAAGTAGAGGAGTAGTTCTCGAGAAACCCATATAAGTGTAAGTATGAATGAGCAGTATGATATGGGGTTTACTTCATGGTCATGGTGTCATTGACATGCAAGGTTGTGTTTGAGGTTCACCTCCACGAGCACCTTTGTAGAGGGAGCGCTTGGTGCATTGAGATACCCTTTCCTTGGCAATATTTATTTTCGCCCCTTTTTTTCCTTTTGATATTCATTAATTTCTTTCAAGTCCCTTTTCAGGTTTATGCATTTATTACATTGGGATTTAGTTAAGTCCTTTTCTTTAGATTGTGCATTCAATGCATTAGGACTCGGGGTGATGGCCTCATAGCGAGGGGGGTATAGATCAATTTAACTTGGATTTTGATTTATCATTGATATTTGTTTATTTCTTTTACAGTTATAACATTCTCTTTTCATTCTTTGTTACTAGCTACATCAACCTCAGGCATTCAAGCCCCTTCTTCTCATAGGAGAATAAAGTACGAACCTTTTTGGGATACATGTAACAACCACTTCTAGAAGATAGGGCAATGGAAGGAATCTAGATAAAAAAATGTTAGTATGGAAGGGAATGGTATGTTACCCTTATCAAGGCCTCCCAATAGTACCCATTTTCCCCAAGAGTGACAACACTTGACTAAGACACACAAGACGACCACCAAAGTGAAACAAGGAAAAAAGCATAACTTCTAAGCATCGTGATTCATTATCTGACTTCAACCCATGGCCATCACCTAAATTCCTACTACATTAATCATAACACTTTGTATGAGACAATAGCCAATGTACCTCATGTGTGTTGGACCACCATCATCATATGAGCCTGCTAATCAAGTGAATGAGTTGAGCAATGATGAGGGAGAGGCATCTAAAGGGCTATTGCATATGAAGAATGTTGGTCATCATCTCTGGGACCATTTTCTGCAAATGTGGATCATGAAGAATGATCTCTTCTAGTTACCCCTAGGTGAGAGGGGATAACATTTGGCTCCCACATGGGGACATGTGCTCACCATAGAGCATTGACAACCTCAACATCTCTGGTACTCCAAGACCTGCAACCTACACCACTCTAAAAAAATTCTTGCTACATTCTAACATAAATCATTAGTAACAAAATGACAGGGGGATATGTGTTATAATATAATGGATGTGCTCGTTTTACCATTGACAATAT
>JASDQU011178174.1:0-17834 GCA_032191745.1 Picea mariana
CCATGATACCTAGACCAATTACCTCATGGAGCAAGAGTCTTCTCCGACACAAGTCCAAGCCGAAGGTGATGGATGTTGTTGCTGTTGACAGGACAAGTCTGATGAAGAAGAAGAAAGGTGGGCCCTCCAGGGCCATGCTTAGGTCAATCCTGCTCTTGGTACTCCATGTCTAGGACCTGTGGGCCTCAAGACATGATCTCCTAGTTATCCCTAGAAATCGGGGATAACAAGGTCAATCCTTGTCTTCCATGCTCTGAAGTTAGAAGCCCCTTCTAACTTGTTTTCTGACTTCATAGAGTTAGTCATAATTGTTTTGACTTGGTCAACCCTTGATTTTGACCAAAAACTCAAACATGGCGTCTTAGCTTGCTGAGAGTGCCAGAAGATGCGCTAGGCTAGGGCGAACTAGGCTGTCCAAAAATTAGGTCAATCTCTTCACTTAAGGTGCCTCAACAAGAGGGTTAGGGTTTCGTTGTTGCAACAAAAATTGGTTGCAACTGCAACTGTAATTGAGCAAATCTTACCAATCTATCTTCCAGCGGTTAGACTGTCCGAAGATAGTGTGAGCCCATAACCTGTTAGAAAGTAATGGATGTGCTCGTTTAACCATAGACAATATAGCAATATTGTCACCCAACCATAAGCCGAAGCCACCGCCGAGCACCTTAACCTTGACAGAGAATGATTATGGAAGCAGACCAATAGCCAACCAAGGCTAATGCATAAAGATAACCAAGACTGATCAGAAAGTCCAACCATAACCGACAAAAAGTCCGAGCCTAAACCAAGAAACCAGATTGCGGTAGCTGCCGGCTGCAGCTGCTCCCCAGACTTGCGCACTAGCCCAGTTCCTGCAGTGCACACTTCTTCCCAGCGGAAATTCTGAGAATTGTGTATGAAATGAGGTCTGGCTACTTGTATTTATACTGTTTCCTGAGCTGTCTGGGTCGACTTCTCATTCTGGAGACTAAATACTTAATATTAATTATTTCCTTGAGCCGACTTGTCTTCTAGGGTTATGTTCAATGTTTTAGAGTTACTTCTTGCTTCCCGGAATATTCTATTCTCGTCGGGGTTACAAGTGGAGGTAAATACCTCCCGCAGCTACCATAATATCAACAGAGCCAAGTGGAGAGAGGCTTGGTAATTGTAGTCCAGCCTTTGGTGATTGCAGTCCACACGTGGAGAGAGGTCATTAGGCCTCAGTTTGTTGTGTCTTGTCTTTGTTTGGTCAGGTACCAAGGAGGAGGAGGGCCCCAGGGCTGTTGGGAGCCAAGGGAGGGCAAGCCGAGACCTAGGAGAGGCTCAGCCTGTTAAGACAACCTAGCTATAGCCAAGAAGAAAGCTCGGCCTAGCTGATACAGCCCTACAAGAGGTTCAGCCTAGCTGGTACAGAGCAGCAGCAGCAACGAGAAGGCTCAGCCAGGTGCTCAAGGCAATAGCAGGTAGCCTAGGGGGCTCGGCCAAGGAAGAAGGGGCTGCTGGGTGGTCTTGGTACAGTCCTAGGGGTTCGGTCCAGCAAGGAGAACAGCCCAGCAAAGGAAGAGGACTGTAGACTGGTTAAGGAGCAACTAGAGTACAGTTTTGGGGCAAAAACAGCAGGTACAGAAGGGCTGTTACAGGGGTAACAGCAGCAGGTTTGAGGGCTGTTACAGAGGTAACAGCAGCAGACTTGAGGGGTAACAGCAGTGGATATGATGGCAGCTTGAGGGTTGCAACAGCAGCAGTGTTCTGGGCAGATATGGGGCTGGTTAAAAGTGTGTAACAGCACTTGCAGAGGCTTGGAACAGCAAAGAAAGAAGGTTGTCACAAGTGTGTAACAGTGTGTGACAGCAGTCTTCTGGAGTGACCTTGGACAGCCCTTGAAGGCAGATTTTGGAGCAGCAAGAAAGGCTGGAAGGACTCAATCAATCTTGAGCAAGAAGTTGCAGAGGCAGTGAAGGGTTTGAGGGGGCAAGGGATGCCCTAATCCTCAGCCTCAGGACAGCAGCATTGGCACAGAAACCAAGGGTTTCTGCAGTATGTTGTTAGTGAATTTTGGTATTTTACTTTATGTAAGAAAGGGCCATTTTCCCTGGTACGGGAGCCCATTGGGTCTTGGTTTAAGAACAGTGATTTTGAGCTTGAAATTCATGTGTACCTGTGTATAATCTAATTGTTAGTTTTTTATTTTCCACTATGCTAAATGGTTAGGCATCTCAGTGTGTTTATGTTTATAGTTCAAATAATTTGTCTATAATTGTCGAAGACATAGACCAGACCTGAGGTGCAATAAAATCTAACATGGTATCAAGCTATGGTTCTGAGAAGCGCAGTTGGATCGAAGTTATTTACACATGTGCTAGCTCTGAAAGGGAGATACAGTGACTGTTGAAGGTAGCAGCAAGTTAGATGGTCTCTGGTTTGAGACATGGAGAAGACCGTTCAGATGAGGAGTTGTGGACTATTGCAGCTTGGTGGTGTGGCAGGTTGGGAGTTCTGGTGGATTGGTGGAGAGCTCCGTTCGCAACAGTATGTTGTGTGGTGGGTTGCCAACTCCAAGGATGGACTTCCAATGGCTTGTTATAGTGAATTGTGACGAATGCAGCTCGAGTGCTTTGGCACGGACGAGATAGTTTTGTGTGGATGGCAGAATGACGAGATAGAGTCTTCNTTGGATCGAAGTTATTTACACATGTGCTAGCTCTGAAAGGGAGATACAGTGACTGTTGAAGGTAGCAGCAAGTTAGATGGTCTCTGGTTTGAGACATGGAGAAGACCGTTCAAATGAGGAGTTGTGGACTATTGCAGCTTGGTGGTGTGGCAGGTTGGGAGTTCTGGTGGATTGGTGGAGAGCTCCGTTCGCAACAGTATGTTGTGTGGTGGGTTGCCAACTCCAAGGATGGACTTCCAATGGCTTGTTATAGTGAATTGTGACGGATGCAGCTCGAGTGCTTTGGCACGGACGAGATAGTTTTGTGTGGATGGCAGAATGACGAGATAGAGTCTTCATCAGGCCAGAGGGTTGCACACTTGATAGAGGTTCGAGGTGCAACGGTGTATGAGGTATTTGACCCAGGAGGACGAGGACACGGACACTTGCAGAGATGAGTTGCGGAGGTCTATAGTGGACTAGACTAAGTGTCCATCTGCAGCTTGGGATTGTTCAAAAAGAGGACACAGGTTTAGTTGCAACGTGTGCGTAGACACGGAGAGTCTTGTGACTTGGATGATGGACTTGGGCAGAAGTTCATCGGATTGTCATGACTTGGGTAAGCAGGATGCTTGCCTTGGAGGATTGCATGGTTCTTATACAGTGGGAACCATCAACACATGACAAGGGCACAGGTTTTGTTCGTGAGCTTCACAGTGTCTGACTCAGGTATATACGAGGAGCTTGGTATGAGGATCAGGCATGTAGTACAGGGATCTGCAGCAGTGGTATTCTGGATGGAGTCAAGGGATGTGTTGCGAGTGGCAAGTGTGCTATAGGTACCAAGAGTGTGTTTTCAGCCTCAGCAATTGAGGAGAAGGGCTATGCAGTGTTGTTTCGGGAAGGAAAGGTGTTGTTCATGCCCGGAGGATCTAGCTCAGACATAGCAGTGGTCCTGAAGTTAGAGAGGGCAACGTGTATAGGCAGAAGAACCAGCCTATATGAGCCATGACCATCATTAGCAGAATGACAGTGGACAGGGAGCAGGTAGCTTCGGAGGTTGTATAGACTCGAAGGGAGCCCGACCTCAGAGGGAGTCGGTGGATTTAGTGGGAGTCCGACTTCAGAGGGAGTCAATGGATTCAAAGGGACTTCGACTTCAGAGGGAGTCAACAGGCTCGGAGGGAGAGTCAATCGTTCAGAGGAAGCCAACCTTCATATCCAGATGAAAGAGAGGCTTCTTCTAAGACTGTCAGGACGGTGTCATGGGTTGAGATGGCTAGGCAAGATGCTCAGAAGCAAGAGGCATCTAGGAGCAGGGTGTCTTCCAAGGAGGGATCATGCCAGACAGCAGGATTTGCTTCAGTGACCAAGAGAGCAGCCAATTAGGAGGATTAGAGAGTAGTTGTGGTAGCGGATCCAGTGCGTGAGACAGAGCTACTTCCAAGATGGGAGATAGAGATACCTCCAGGTGATGGAATATTGGGTGAGAATGCCTCCCTTGCTAAGAGGGAGTGTTGATGTTTTTGTAGTAGCATCGAGAGGCATTCCCATAGGTGCCCTAGGTGACAGGCATGTGGGAATCGTCATGGGCACCACGATGGACTTTTCGCTTAGAGAAAACCACCTTGTATTTTGAGCTAGGGGCATGATGATGGGCTTTGGGTTTGTGATGGGGCTTCACACCCACAAGAAAGTCTAATTTAATGTTGACTTGTGGAGAGACTTCTAAGTTGACCCTCTAGACTTGTATAAATAAAGATAAGGACATTGTGACAATTCTCATTGTGGAGACAAGTGGAGAGAGGCTTGGTGATTTCAGTCCATCCTTTGGTGATTGCAGTCCACACATGGAGAGAGGTCGTTAGGCCTCTGTTTATTGTGTTATATCTTTGTTTGGGCAGATATCAAGGAGGAGGAGGGTCGCAGGGCTGTTGGGAGCCAAGGGAGGGCAGGCCGAGACCTAGGAAAGGCTCGGCCTGCTAAGACAACCTAGCTATAGCCAAGAAGAGAGCTCGGCCTAGCTGGTACAGCCCTACAGGAGGCTCGGACTAGTTGGTACAGGGAAGCAGCAACAAGGAGAAGGCTCGGCCAGGTGCTCAAGGCAACAGCAGGTAGCCTAGGTGGCTCAACCAAGGAAGAAGGGGTTGTTGGGTGGTCTTGGTACAATCCTAGGGGTTTGGTCCAATAAGGAGAACATCCCAGCAAAGGAAGAGGATTGTAGACTGGTTAAGGAGTAGCTAGAGTGCAGTTATGGGGCAAATACAGCAGGTACAAAAGGATTGTTAGAGGGTGTAATGACCCCATTTTTGGACATTATTATATTATAGAGTGTTATGCCTACCAGAGTAGCTAGATGGGGGTGACAGCGAGTTCAGGAGATATTGAGGGGTTTTATTGGGCCTAACTTGCATCATTCACCATATTTCATCATCAAGATCCATTCTGCACAGCTTGGCTTTGGTTCCGTTGCATTCCGACGATTTCCGTAATTTTGAGTTATTATGGGTCATATATTAATTAATTTCACTAAGGTCATTTTGGGCATAATACTTGGAGAAACCTCTTAGTGTAATAGCTCATTGGAATCGGGAGGAAGAGCACTACAGGATTAGATGATGAGAAGTGACTTTCAGTGGCCGGAGAAGCCATACGAGCGAATAAATCACTTTTTAGAGGAAAAAAGGCCAATTAATTAATAAAGTGATTTAATTAAAGAATAATAAAAATAAAGTAAAAGTCACTTGGAGGTGTTATCGCACAGTTTGTAGCTAGGAAAAAGGCTATAAGATTGAAGGCCAAACTGGCGTAACAGGAACCTATCCCACCCAATGTCACCACGATGGGGAGGTTCTTTCTCTTTAGGGAGGTTAGGCCCAAGGGAGACGTCCCCGATGACCTGTGGTTTTGAAGAGGCAAAAGGCTAATAAGACCAAGATAAGGTTTTCCCCCTTCACAAGTCACCACCCAAACAGAAAGTCCCGGCTAAATAGCCAATAATAAAGTAAATCCCTAATGAAGAACACCTGCCTAGAACAAGACAACAGCAAACAAATATATGCAAGCTATATCTCAATGGGTTAGTACTTCATAAGACTATCTGATAAATATATACAAGCAATTAGCAATAAATGTTGACGAAGTCAATGTTTATCAATAGCAAATGAAAAATATAACAGTTCACCAATAAATATTGGAACGATGTGGCATTCAATGTAACCAATCAACACTTCATTTAATAAATGTTTTAAACCACCATTCAATTGCTCATAAAGTAAAACGTTGCTGCAATAAAGATAAAATATCCAATGATGACGTCAGCAACTTAGGGTTAGTAGGTTAGGGTTTCAAATTCAAAGAATTTAGAGAGTTGTTTGATCAACTTCACTTCGACGTTAGAGGACTTTCAGATCAGTGCCTTAGCGTTTAATGGAGTCATAAGTGAAGGACGCAAAGGTTGAAGGATGCAAGATTTCAAGGAATAGAGGGAAGAGTTTTGAGGTGTTGCAAAGGCAAGGCCTCAAAATCAAAACCCTAGGGGAGAGAGGCTCACTCCAGTGTTGCTAGAGCAAGGCCTCGTGCTCTCTCCTCCTTCCCGGCAAAACAACTAGCTTGAGAATAAAATATAACCAAAACAAGAGGGTTTGATGAGGTGAGGTGTTGCTACAGCAAGACCTTTCAACAAACCCTAGAAAGAGTACGGCCCTAGTGTAGTAGACCTAGGCCAGGGACGTCTCACTCTTCTTGGATTTCAATTGGTACGGCTAGAAAAGGGGAAGAAGAAATAGGAGTGTAGCTACGGCGAGGCTCTTTCTTCCTTCTTCAATGGCTGAAAGTTTCTCTATCAAGGGACATGAGACAAGCACCTACTTGCGTGCTTGTCATCTAGGGTTTTGATTCAGCAAAATTTATAAACACATGCAAGAAATTAAACTACAACCATTCATTCAAGAAGTTTTGCAGAAAAATACTTGCAATTCATCAAGAAATAACCATGCAAACCCTAGTTGTAACACCTTCCTTCAAGAGAAACACCATAAATGCCAAAAATCACTTCCTTCAACAAGTGCGCATCACTTAATCCAGCAAAATACCCAAGAGAGGGCGCAAATTTCAGACCTCCTTATGGAGTGAATGAGTGATGATGAAAAAATGAGAGAGAAAATCTCCCATTTATACAAAATCTTGACCTAATTTTACATTTTAGGTCAGGTAAAAAGGCCGACAAGGCCAAAATATCAAATCATATTGTTTTACATTAAATTGTCAAGTTAAAACCCTAAATCAAGCTGAAAGGAGAGTAAAAGCCCCTCCAAGGGAGACGTTATCCCTTTTTAGGGCAGATGGGGCGTCCTGGAGCAAAACGTTAGCCCTCCCTGGGCTTCTCCAACCTGCCACACGTGCCACTGCTGCCTAGTCTACCTGCCCCAAATGTCCATGATGCTGCGTGACGTCATGGTCAAGGTGGTGACGTCCTAGGCCTCCAAAGGCCAACGTTCCACTAAGAAAGGGTCATCCCCCCTAGGTCAAGTTGTGTCGAGGTGCCTCTGGTGGAACGTTCTCTTCTTCTCCGGTGCAAAGCCCTTGATCCATCTGTGTCCTGTCTCTGCCCACTAATGGGGTCTCAGCATCCATCTGGTGGGCTCTTCAGCCCATGGAGGTCCGAACTGATCATCTCCCCATGTGTACCGGTCCAAATGGTACCTGTCTGCCGAGCATGGTCCTGCACATCAAAGGCTACGCCCTCCGTGGGCTCATCAGTCACATGGATCATAGAAATGTCAATCACATCTCATCATCAATATTATTAAACATATGCATAAAATCCCTCATACATCAATTAACAGCTCAAAGACGTTACACAAGCCTGCAATACAAGTCTGAAGAAAAGGACAAGGCGTCCTATTGGGCTAGTATCCACAGGAAAAGGAAAGTTCTCGAAAAGACCTCATCCAAGCCATGTAAGTGGGTGATGTGGTTAGGGGATGTCCAAGCATGTGGGTGCAGTGAAGGCCAAGGATGCAAAAGTGTTACCTGTGGGTGCCTTTGTAGAAGGCGAGTTGTACCTGTCATGGATGCATTCTTTCCAAGCCCATTCTTGCCTTTATTCTTTTTATTCTTTTATTCCTTTTTGCTTTTTTTGTTCAAGAGCTAATCAGGGGACACTGCCTTGGCATGGTGACCAGAGCTGACAGTGTTACCCACAAGTACTTTCACAGAGATGAGAAGGTTGGCTCGTGATGAGACCCCCTTTCCCTTGGCCATGCAACCAAGAGTCACTGCCCTGGCGTGGTAACCAGTTGGTGGCAATGTCATACTGCTAGGTACCTATGGACCTAATAGGCTGGCTCGTGATGAGACCCCCTATCCTCTGACTAGGTCTTGTTTTACTATTTTTCCGGGTCCCTCTTGTTTCTTGCTGAGAAGCCTTTTATTAATTTCTCGGGGATCCCTGGGCAAAGCATCTCGAGGTTTTATTCTTAGGCTTTTATCTTTTACCAGCTTGCTTTTACCTTCTGGGCCTTTAGCCCCTTCTTCCCACGAGGTAAGGTGCAGTCCTGAAAATAGGTCAACCCAATGCCCGGACAAGGGGAAAGGGATAAGTGAGCGGGAAGTAAGATGAAGAAGTGGTGCTATGATGGGAGCGGATGATGGCCTTTCAGAAGTCCCCCCAAGTGGCAAACCAAAACCTATGGACAAAGGCTTGCTAGGGCACCTTGTCAATCCCCCCAAACATGGTCAAGTGGGCAAATGTAAGATCCAAGCAGTTGTTAGAAATAAAAGGAATCAGATGCATATATTTAAAGGTTTCAATGATCAAAAGTGACACATACCATGATACCTGGACCAATTACCTCATGGAGCAAGAACCCTTTCTGATACAGGACCAAACCGATGGTGATGGATGCTACTGTTGCTGACAAGATAAGGATGATGGAAGAAGAAAAGGTGGGCCCTCCAGAGCCATGCTCGGATCAATCCTGCTCTCGGTACTCCATGTCTAGGACCTGTGGGCCTCGAGACATGATCTCCTAGTTATTCCTAAAAAGTGGGGATAACAGGAGGGAAAAGGCGAACAAGGAGGATAAAAGAGAGATAGGGGCCTCTATTCTCTCATTATGTTGATTATCATTTTGATGTCTGGGTTCTTGCTAGAGAGGCCATGCACTTGGGGGTTTTAAGGGTTTTGACTGAACAAACCCTAGAGATCAGCTCGGTGGTGAAAGATCCCACCCAACCTGGTCCAAGCTTGGTCACGGAGGTGAAAGATTCCTCCCTCATCATTCTACATCAGTTACTATTTAGTTCAAAGGCATCTTGAGGAAAGAGAGCACAGCATAGAGGGTTTCTGCAGAGAGGGCGTACCAGTTGGCAAAGGAGAGTTCGATTTGGTTTGTGGAGCTTGGTTTTGGGCCAGATCTTGATTGGAGGCTCTTGACCATTATCAGAGGGCCTCTTTTGGCACTTGTGGGGGTTTCCTAACCTCCAGTGTCATTAGATTGGAGAGCTGGGCGAATTTCCTGTTGAGGGGCGCACTAGGGGTTAGGGAGACACTATTTTGGGASCAGATTTGGTCTCTACAGTTGGGGAAACTCATCATATCTTCCAGCCTATTCATTCTACACAGTTTGGCATCAGTTTGCAGGGGTTTTCGAGCCTTATCTAAAGAGGGCGAAATTCTATGGGAGTCTACAGCCAGTGAGGGAGCTACTTCAGCAAGAGGAGGTTTGGTATTCAGCAAGAAAAATAGTTGATCTACAAGATCTTTTGCATGCAGCCTAGAAGGGCTATTGGGAGCAAATACATCTGTTTTCTATTATATATTGGAGGCATCTTCAGCCACATTGTCATTCTGCTATCTATGTTCCAGATCTGCTGACTATTGTATGGAGGTTAGCTATCTTTAATAAGTAAAATCAGATCTGAGTTTGTGGCCATTTCATTGTGTGTATCTATTGCCTTTATTGTTGTGATTTGTCATCTCTATCATCAACAATTTCTGCAGACAATAAACCATGATCAAACTCAATAACAAGACAAACATGCCAACGGTTTGACGAAATGTTTCAATGAGTTCTGCTGTCATAATTATAACAGCAAGCTAAATAATCAAACAGCAGACGTATTGGGAGCTATAAGAAGGTTGCAAACCATCTCATTGGTCACCAAAACACATCAATAACCTATCCTCAAGTTGGGCCAGCTAAAGTAAGGCATTTGGTTAAGGAAGTAGGTCTTACCGTCAAAGTGTTTGACGAAAGTTCTCAACCACATAAGTCTGATTTTTATATCAGATCTGGTTGGGAACATTACAGAAGGGTAACAGTAGCAGGTTTGAGGGTTGTTACAGAGGTAACAGCAGCAGACTTGAGGGGTAATAGCAGTGGATATGATGGCAGCTTGAGGGCTCCAACAACACCACTGTTTTGGGCAAATAAGGGGCTGCTTACAGGTGTGTAACAACACTTGCAGAGGCTTGGAACAACAGAGAAAGAAGGTTGTCACAAGTGTGTGACAGCAGTCTTCTGGAGTGACCTTGGACAGCCATTGAAGGCAGACTTTGGAGCAGCAAGAAAAGCTGGAAGGACTCAGCCAATCTTGAGCAAGAAGTTGCAGAGACAGTGAAGGGTTTGAGGGGGCAAGGGATGCCCTAATCCTCAGCCTCAGGACAGCAGCATTGGCACGGAAACCAAGGAGGGTTTCTGCAGTATGTTGTAAGTGAATTTTGGTATTTTACTTTATGTAAGAAAGGGCCATTTTCCCTAGTAGGGGAGCCCATTGGTTCTTGGTTTAAGAACAGTGATTTTGGGCTTGAATGTCATGTGTACCTGTGTATGATCTAATTGCTAGTTTTTTATTTTCCATTGTGCTAAATGGTTAGGCATCTCAGTGTGTTTATGCTTACAGTTCAAATAATTTGTGTATAATTGTCGAAGACGTAGACCAGACCTGAGTTGTAGTAAAATCTAACAAAAGCTCCCCAAATCTAACCATCCCCTCAAATAGAGAGAGAAAACCCTTGTATAGGTTCAAGCCCAACTCCTTTTATAATAAACAAGTAATTGCTTTCTTAGATCCATTAGTTCTCCAAGGAATACAATAAAATATTACATTTCTAACCTCCTCAACGAACTCCTTACTAAAAGTAGAAGTGAGCTGTTGAGATACACTATCTTTTCCTAGAAGAAACAATAAAATAATCATCCTCCACAAGGAAAATAATATAATAGTGTTCTCATCTAACTAACTTCATGAGAAATTTCAACAATAATAAAATAATGAGTTAGTCAAGAACCACCTCCAAAAATAGCCAAGAAGGTAGGACGCCTCCTTTAAGTAGTTGAGTGATTGACCAAGAGATAACTTCTAAAAAATGACAAATTAATTCTCCACAAGTGCGCCCTTCAAGAGAGAGTATCCACACGTGTGGCTCTAACCAACTTCTAACAAATTTTCTTGAGGCACGTGTGGTTACAACCAACTCCTCATAACCACCTTCATAGCACGCTTTCCCAAGTGAACAACCTCCCACATGTGAATCAAGGAATAATGAGTTAACAATCCTTTGAATAAACCTTGAAGCGTGTGCATGAGTAACAACCTTGATGAAGCCAATAATATAATAATCTTTGAGTAGGAGAGGCATCCTTGAAAGATGTGCAATGTTGTTAGATCTTCCTTCAACAAATAAGATAATAGCCTCCAAGAAGAGTGTACCTAAGAGAAGAGTGCCCAGGCGGTTAGATCCATTAAACCATGAGTCAATACCATCCATTTTTCTCCAAAACCATAATCATACAAGGAAATGTGACCTAGGGAGGTGTGCCATCCTCTTCAAGCCATAAAATATTATCATAATGCATCCTTGCCTCAACATATGTGCCAAGAGAGAGAGCTCCAAGGAAACCATAATAAATGTCAAAATAACCTATGTCCAAGTGTGAAATCATGGCACAGAGCTAGGGTGCTACCTCAATAAGCCTTCAAGTGGTCAAATCACCATAAAACTATGTACAATAGGGTTAGTGTTCCATCAATCATAATCAAAACATGGTAAAGCACCCTTAATTTCACCATCATACCAAAGAGCAAATAATTAACACTTGAAACATAGGGAGACCCTAAGTTGATAACTTTCCACTCCATGAAATGCACTAAGTATTAAATAATTGCTATGCCAAAGCACCCAAACATGCCAATACTACCAAAGAATGAGGGTGCACCACATCATCAAGAGTTTTAACCATTAGGCACATGCTAACTCATCACTTAGACCACCACTAGCACACTAGAACATCTCATCCCACACTTACTAGCAACCAGCATAGCACCAAATCCATGACAAGATAGCATCATCTCTAAAGCCAAAACACAAATGCACCCCCTGTCCATCAAAACATCTAGCAATGTGATCCTGCAATCTCGATCCTTGTGACAAAAAATCACAAGTATTATAATGAAAATCACAAGTGCAAGCCTCATGCAACATGAGGGGTAACAATTGAATCCAACTTGGGGACATGTGCTCTCAAGGAAAAGTGCATGAGAACCTCAGAATCTCTAGTTGTACCTATTTGAGAAACTTAAAAAGAAAGCATGAGCAAACCATGTCGCGGGATGGATACATAACCACATCTCTAAACACCGCACGAAATATCCACATAGTTTATTACATCCACAACAGCTCAAACTTGGCTTTACAAGGAAAAGACATAAGCCAACAATGCCAATGACAACATAAAAGTAACAACTAACTGTTGGGCCTCCAAAATTAACAATTTAATTGCTAGTATAAGCCCTTTTTCAACCCACTCGACCTTCCTTTTTACCTCATTTCATCTCCATTTTCACAATTATACTTGAGTTTTAGTGGGAAAGTCGTCCAATGCCAATAAGGTATGAATTTGTTAAATATGTGGCTTTTTCCATTGAATGGGTAGCTTAAGTGGGTTGATTTAAGTTAATTATTACTAATGATGTTTGTTGGAGTTCAAATCTTGTAACATGAATGGGAACCTGCAACAATTGGCAGCGACATGGCATTCATTTACACATCAGCAACCAGTGCATAGTCAAGATAAAACTTGGCCTTTGTTTATGGTTGGGTTAAATTACTTTGAAACCCACGATCTTCTAGAGACAGAGGCCAGGGAACGCCCAGGTTGAGAAATCGAGGACCCCAACAGACGAAGCCATTGATTGCAGCTCGCCATTTTATCATATCCCTTATACGATTCATGTCGCCACCTTCTCGAATCCTTGCATAGTAATGATCGCCAGATCGTGGTTTCCTATCCTTTGATTCTATTTGCATGTTATTCTTATCAAAGAAGGGTAACTAATTGTCATTGTAACCATCGTTGAGCACTCATTTGGAATCACTTGTAGGATTCTAAATGAGATCTCGTAACCATTTGTAGAGTCGATCGTTCTAGCATTAAAATTGTTTGCCATTTCCACTCCTACTGATAACCATACTCCCAATCCATAATCTCGATTCCCCAGCCTTCATTCCTATCCCATACTAGCAAAGAATTGTTAACTCGGGGATTCGATAGAACTCCAGTGATAGGGTTTGCTGCAGCATGGCGAAACCAAGGATAATCCGGCACGAACCCTTTTCATTGAGAGCTCTAGAAGGGTTTCCAGAATACAATGCAAGCAAGGTAATCTTGGAAAGGGCAGGATGGATGCCATTCCTCTCACAATTCGGAGGCCACAATGACGGAGTAACAAAGGCCTTTGCTCGAAGTTTTGATGGTCAGACCACTCGAATTGGGAACTTAGTGGTCAAAATAATAGAGGAGTTCATAGCATCAACCATGGGTTTGCCTCAAGAGGGCGAAAAATGGTTCAAAAACTAACAAATAGAGCAAGGAGCATGGTCGAGGTTTTTGACTAATACAGAGCAGGCACCTGATTGGAAATGTGGAGTCCCTCGATCGTGGCTTAAGGAGACATGGCGAAATCTACTCTTCGTGCTTCAGAAGTTTGAGATTTGTGAGGACTTCACTGATAGCATTCGAAACATAAAGATAAAACCCTTTCCAAGAAGAAATAAGGAGTCGACTGAGGCTGTGATACCTCCACGACAGCCTTTCACTCGTAGCCAAGCTAGACAAAATGTCAAAGGGACAAAGTTGACAGTATCAACACCCACACGGAAACATAAGACCTGGTGTTTGATGAGGAGATGCCACTAGGGCATACAAAGTCACAGAGAAAAAAAATTCTAAACCCCAAGCCAGAGAATTTAAAGGCAAAGCGACTAATCCAAGCATTGAAGATGTAGCAGCATCTTTAACAGATATTTATGAGGACAATGCAAATTACAGTGAATCTTTATAGCCTATGATGTCTTCAAGCAATCTTGTGAAACCCCTTGTTCCGGAGAATGTAAAAATCAGAGAATTAGAAGATAAGATAAAGGAGTTTGAAGTGTTGGATAGGCATGTAAAGAATGAGAACATTGTTCTTAAGGAGAGGTATGCCTAGCTTCAAGTTGAAAACAAAAAATTGGTCAAAAGAAACAAGCATTTGTTTAGGAGTGTTGGGAGATGGCATACACAGTCTCAACAATTGATCATGCGCAATAGGACTTTAGCCAAACAACTCATAGAGGAAAGGGACAAGAAACCTAGAGTCAGCATCTCTATTTGCAAGTAGCAAGGCAGTTTTGTTTCAATTTTGATGTGGACACCAGTTTTGTTTGTACAAGGATGTACAAAACCCTCAGTGTGGGGGTATGTTGGGCCTCCAAAATTAACAATTTAATTGCTAGTATAAGCCCTTTTTCAACCCAATCGACCTTCCATTTTACCTCATTTCATCTCCATTTTCACAATTATACTTGATTTTTGGTGGGAAAGTCATCCAATGCCAATAAGGTATGAATTTGTTAAATACATGGCTTTTTTCATTGAATAGGTAGTTTAGGTGGGTTGATTTATGTTAATTATTACTAATGATGCTTGTTGGAGTTCAGATCTTGTAACATGAATGGGAACCTGCAACAATTGGCAACAACATGGCATTCATTTACACATCAGCAGCCAGTGCAAAGTCAAAATAAAACTTGGGCTTTGTTTATGGTTGGGTCAAATTACTTTGGAACCCACGATCTTCTAGAGACAGAGGCCAGGGAACGCCCAGGCTGAGGAATCGAGGACCCCAATAGACGCAGCCATTGATCGCATCTCCAGTGCATCCTAGGGCATGATATGGTACGAGTTAGATATCCCCATGCATTGTCATGTTATGAGGATATCTCAGCATTGATTTTATGGTGTATATTTGTCCTTTTGTTACCAGATCTGTGCTATTTCGAACCCTCATTGCTTGTATCGATTTCAGTTATGCGTAGAACAGGTGATTTCTCCAAATCGCCCCATCTACCTTTGGGGCTTCTTATGTATAAAAACAAGGTATTATTGATGTAAAGGAGAGATGGAAAAAAAAGAGTTTGTAATGAGAGATTGATAGAGAACAGTAATAGAGACAAGCCACTACTTGTGCTTAATATTTGATGTCAATGTAATATGATTTCTAGTCAATAAAAGAGAGTTGGCGTTCCATATTTCATGAATTGTTCTTGAATCTTTTTTATATGTAACCTTCTTTAAGCAACGTGAGACATGTTGATGATTGCAGCGTCGTGTGACATTCTCCAGGTCGTTCTCCTCTGGACTGAGTTCAGTCGATCTGTGCGAGGGCCCATGTGATGGGCATATCGTTCTCCTCTGAACTGAGTTGAGACGATGTGTGACCATGTGTTGGGTGTGCGTCAGACTCTGAACTGAGTTGTTATGACGTGTGGTCTCTTGTCTACTCCTCTGGACTAAGTTGAGATGACTTGAGATGGTCTCCTGCCTTGTACTCCTCTGGACTGAGTTGAGTCGGCTTGAGATGGTCTCCTGCCTTGTACTCCTATAGACTTAGTTGAGTCGGCTTGAGATGGTTCTCAAGATGGTACTCCTGTGGACTCAGTGGAGTTGATCTGTTGAGAGGGACGTCCATGTGGTTGAGCACAGGTGGACGTGTCCCTAATGTTTGAGCACTAGTGGGCGTGTGAGATCCCTTGCTATATTGTCAGAGAGTGAGACTTTGGTAAAACCCTAATTGTGTTGTAAAGGGTACAAGTTGGCCCCACCATGTGAAAGATAATTAATATTGTGTAATTATTAATTATATTATTAAGTTGTACAGGTCGGCCCTATTGTGCCAATAGACACATCATTTGATGTGATAGGTTTTTTATAAATAAGAATGGATCCCTATTGTGRATCACACTCACTTGTCATGTCATAATTTCAGAAGTTGAGGTCTGAAATTATGAGGACTGCAATTTGCACTTCTCTAGGAGTTAGTTTTCTCAGTCATAGCAGCACCCTATTTTGTGCTAGGTTTGGTGGTGGAATGGTGGATCTTCTCTTGACARTATAGCAAAGGATTGTTGGGTTTTYCCCTTGATTGAGAAGGGTTTTCCCAGGATACTTCTTGTGTTCTTTTGTGCATGGTTATTCTTCTTGTGATCTTGGTTTACTGCAGCTAGTCTTATTGTGTTGCTGCAGTCATTGTTTATGGTTTAGTTCATGCTAAAATGAAATAAACTACATGCATGAGCTAACCATCAAAAGCTTAACAAGACCGCTGGGAAGGGTCCACCAGTGGGTTCTCGTTGCCTCCCTGTTTCATAGTATAGAGGTAACAGTATTGTATTCGTGAGTTTTGTGATTCCTTGTCAGTATTTGTTTATTGCAAAATATCTACTGTAAATGCTTTACAGCACTTTTACAATCATAAGATAGATACTAATCTTGAATGTCATCACTGTAAGCAATTGTAGATTTAATTGTGAGCATGTATCTTGGTTTCCAGTGATCTTTTATTTGTAGATTTAAGTATAACAACAACTCTGTTCTATTATAAATATTTGTAGTATTCAGAATCCATTTCATTTTTTTGTCTTATAGTGTATGCTTTGCAATCAGTTTGTGAGTTTGAATGAGTGATGAATGAGTGTTGAGTGAGTTTGACTGGGACTAGTCCTCTTTCTTTCTTTCCCTGCAAGTAGTTTATTTGATTGTAATAACATTTATTGGGGATTGAATGGTGAGATTGAATTATTTTGTCATGAGAACACTATAACCCCATAGTGAAAGATACATGACCGAAGCCATTGAAACTCTGAACTATTACCCAATGAATTTTATCTTTCCAGCATTGAGTGAATAGATTAGCTTTTTAGTGAACCTTCTTTAAGTATTTAATCACAAGGGAGAGAGGTCACTTGAAGGTAGGAGTAAAGACTTACTCTAAGAAGTGCTTGCATGAACATTCATCATTTGTTGAATGAAAGATTGCAGCCGGTGTCAGCAGAGTACTTTCTTACTTTGCTTCCCAATGACTCATATGTCTTGTGAGCTAGTTGTTTGATTTCAAGAGTTTTCATTCACATAGGTTAAGTAGTCATTAAAGATTGCAACCCTTGTACTGATCTCTGCACATATTGTGTTGATGTCTCTAAGCTTACAGTTCCGGTTCAATAATTTAATGATTAGCAAATTAAGGTAATTAATTTGTGCAACACTAATACTCACATGTTGAGCCTATTCCTCATAACTAGAGCTCTCAAGAGCTTAGTTCCTCTACCCTAATCTACTTAACATACGAAAATGAAAGTGCTAAGTATAATCATACAACCAATGAAGCTAAGCTAGCACTTCACCTATGCCATGACACCTTCCCTTGTATTCGATCATCAAACAAAACAAGGACACATGAAACATATAATAATCATATGCTAGAATCTCCATGAGCACTAGGCTGAAATTTGAAAGGACATCGTGAAGATAGTCAAGAACATCAAACTCATGCCAAGAATGGCATGCACCACTGCAAGTCCTTTCTATCCATTGTTGGATAGGGCTGATGTAATCTTCTTGAGGATATGGAAGCCCATTAATATATGTAAAATCATCTTTATTATCCTCAAGAAACAAAGTTTTATGCCCCTCCACTAGAAATCTACCCTCTAATGAACACAAAGACAAAGTATGAAACACATTTTCAGATCTGGAAAAAAAAACTTGTTTACATTTTATGGCTTGCTGGTCCATTTTAGAAGGATGAAAATTCCTGCAACTTATATTAGACTGCATATCTTGCTGGTCCATACGATTTCCAGCAAATAAAAGGTCAT
>JASDQU011178175.1:0-13678 GCA_032191745.1 Picea mariana
TTGTAATTTGTAATCAAAGCTTTCATAAGAGTCCATGAAAATACTTTATAAATGTTTTTTTCATCGAGGCTATAAGAGGGTTAAGGCCAAGCCTTTATAACACTCTTTTGCAATGTGTGCAGTGTCTCTTGTGCATGGTATTATTCATTTGATTGTGTGGACTTGCTCAATACTTTATGATGTCAAAATTGGTAAATTTATTCACTAATTCCTACAAATTGAATGGACCCAAGAACTATATGTCTTGGTGTCATCATATGCAAAGCACACTGGTTTGTAATGACTTGTGGAAAAATATATGTAACGTAGAAAAATCTCCAATTAAGCCGACTGATGCTAGAGAACTAGAAAAATGAGAATCAAGAGATGAAAAGACACTTGCACTTTTAAGATCCTACGTAATAGATGAAATGTTTATACACATCAAAAATGAAAACGATGCTTGGAATGCATGGAAATTTTTTAAGAAGATGTTTGATACTCAATCTAAGTCAAAAAGGGTTGAGCTTCATGATAAATTGCTTAACCAACAATTGGATGAAGGGAGAGATGTTTTGGAGTACATCTCTCATTTGAAAAATATCATAATGGAATTAATAAAATGTGGCTTTAAAGATGTAGAAAAAAGTCTTATGACCTCAATCTTGATGTGTGGATTGCCACCCTCATATAAACATTTTTTGGAAACATTGCAAATTGTTGATAAATTAGAAAATCAAACCTTTAATGATTCCCTTGGTGACTTGTTGGTTCAACATGATAATACATTTGGTAAGAATAAGAACTCGGGGGAAGATCTTATCTTTACCAAATCAAGACAAGGAGAAAGCTCAAGAGGAAGAGGGGCATATAGTGTGAGAGGAAGAGGTACTTACAATGAAAGTACAAGAAAAAGAAGTAATTACAATTAAAATACAAGAAGCATAGGATCATCTAATGAAAATTATAGAGGAAGAGAAAAATTCAATGAATCAAGAAATATAGACTATGGTCGAGGTCATGGAAGAAGCCGAGGAAGAGGCAGAAATAAAAAATACTTTAGAAGATCACAAGAGCAAAGAGGTGAAAATATGTCTAAGTCAAGTTGAAAAGATGTCTTTGCACTGGCCATGTGGTGGAAGAGTATAGAAAACGAAATAAAAAATTTCCCAAGGATATACAAACTTTCAAACAACATTCTAAGTCTAATGCTTCAACTTCAGCCCAACATGCAGAAAATCAAGAAGATGATTTTGTGTTGACAACAAATCAAGAAATTGACTTTGCAAATTCAATTGCCACCAAAAAATTAATTAGAAAAAATTATGAAGATGATTGGATATTAGATACAGGATCTACTCAACATATGTGCTACATAAAAGATTACTTTAGGACATATTAGGATATGGAACTAAATCCAAATTACTTCGCATATGACACAATTCATACACCTCAAGTAAAAGGATACGTCCACTTTTCTCTTCCAATAATTGGAAAAGTATTACTTTCCAATGTTTGGTGTGTTCCATCATTAAAAAAAAAATTCTTTTCTTTGGTGCTCATTAGATAGGCATTCCATTAAATTATCATGGAAGATGGATGGATCAACCTTAATTCAATGAAATAAATTTCAAAACAATAATGAATGGCTATGAATATGGAAAAAATTTGAGGCTACAAGGCACAACCATTCCTCAGAAACAATATTTCGCAGCATCAATGGATTTACCTCATAGCTCCTTAATATTATGGCATTACAGATTTGGCCATTTGAATTTTGAAAGCCTTAGTAAACTTAAAAAAATGAAATGGTGAAAGGATTTCCTACTTTCAAAAAGGAATCTGGTAAGTGTGAAGCTTCTATCATTGGAAAACGACAGAGGGATCCTTTCTTCACAAGTACATGGAGAGAAAACATATGTTTGTAACTAATCCATAGTGACATTTGTAGTCCTATGGAATCTTCTTTTGGTGGATGAAAATACTTCATTCTTTTCATTGATGATTATAGAAGGATGTTTTGGGTATATTTTTTGAACAACAAATCAGAAGCCTTTGACAAATTCATACAATTTCAACGCTTAGTTGAAAATGCCACCAAAGAGAATATTTCCACCCTTAGAACAGATAATGGAGGATAATTCACTTCACGTGAATTCAATGATAATTGCAGGAGAAATAGAATTAAAATGCAATTGAATAAATCTTATACTCCATAACATAATGGATTCATGGAAAGAATGAATAGAACACCCATGGGAATGGCAAGATCAATGTTTCATTTCAAGGGGTTAAGCACTCAATATTGAGCTGAAGTAGTCCATACAACAGTATATCTAAGGAATCAATCATCCACATCAGCCTTATATGTAATTACTCCATATGAAGCTTGGTATGGTACTAAGGCTTCAGTTAATCATCTTCAATTTTTTGGCTCCACTTGTTATGCCTTAGTTCCTAAGGAAAAAAGGACTAAGTTGGAAAATTGAAGTATGAAATGCATTCTTATTGGGTATTTAGATGAGAAGAAAGGATACAGGTTGTTATCCAATAGAAAATTCATTATCAGTCAAGATGTAGTATTTGATGAGACAAAAATTCAAACAGCCGGAGAGATTGATATTCTACTTGGTCATTTGGAGAAAAAGATAGCTCAAGAAAAGACAATTTATAAAGAAAAACCAAATTGGATTGAAACATACTTATCCCCCAACATGAATGTCCAAGAGTTAGATAACTCTTCCTTATATGATGAATCTTCAATCGGCCAGGATAGATCAACTACAGTAACTTCACCATGGAAACTACACAGTAGACCAAAATGGTTCACACAATTGATTAAAGATGTTCACCTAGATGAACGAGAAAAAACGGGAACTAGAAGTTCTACTTCAACTCAGTCAAATTTTTCATTAGTAACTCATTATTCTATTGAACCAACAAATTTTGTAGAAGAAATGAAGCACAAAGAATGGAAGCAATCCATGGTGGATGAGTATGATTTGGTAATTGCAAATAGAACATGGAAACTTGTTGATTTTCCAACAAATGTTAAACCCATCGGATGCAAATGGGTTTACCGAATCAATTATAAATCTAATGTTGAACTAGATGAATATAAAGTAAGACTTGTTGCAAAAGGATTTGCTCAAAAAGAAGGAATTGACTATGAAGAAACATTTTCTCCAACAATAAAGCGGAACACCATCAGAATGGTGATAAATCTATATGCACACTATGGTTGGACACTTATGTCAAAAGTTCCTTTCTTAATGGTGATTTGAAAGAAGAATTTTATATGACTCAACCCCTAGGTTTTGAAGTTAAAGGAAAGGAGAACAAAGTATGAAATCTTATTAAATCCTTATATGGATTGAAATGGGAACCTATAGCATGGTATGCCAAGATGGATGAATACCTTAAGCATGTTGGTTTTCATCGCAATGAGTCTAATGATACTCTATATTACAGGATGCAAGGTCAGAACTTGGTAATAATTGTTCTTTATGTTGATGACTTAATCATCACAAGGAATTATGAAGCTCACATCAAGCAGGTAAAATAAGAACTTCAAAAAGGATTCAAAATGAAAGATTTGGGGCCACTTTGATACTATCTTGGACTCGAAGTTTCACAACAACATCATCGAATATTCCTTAATCAAACCAAGCATGCTACATATTTGTTGAAAAAATTTGGCATGGATAATTTTCAACCCTCTCTTACCCCTATGGAGCATAACTTTAAAATTTCAAAATTTGAAGGGGGGAATTAGTGAATAGTGTCAGCTATAGACAGTTGATTGGTAGCCTCATCTATCTGACCAACACTCATCCAAATTTTCCATATGCAATTAGTATTCTTTCCAAATTCTTGCAGGAACCTAGAGTAAATCACTGGAATGCAACAAAAAGGGTCGTCAGGTATATTTAGGGAACAAAATATTTTGGGCTTCTCTATAAGAAAAACAACTTTACACTTGTTACATATTCATATGTATATTTTGTTGGAGATATCGATGATAGAACATCAACATCAAGGTATTTAATGAATATAGGTTCAACAATAGTATCTTGGAGTTGCAAAAAGAAGGCTACAATGTCAAATTATTCAGCAAAGGAAGAATACATTTCAGTTTTGGAAGTAGCATGTGAAATTACTCGGATTTGTAGGATTTTGCAGGATCTTGGTGCTATTCAGAAATCACCAACCACTCTATTGATTGATAATCAGTCAACAATAAAAATGGCCAAGAATCCAATATTTCATAACAAGACCAATCATGTTGAAACCAAGTATCATTTCATCATAACTCTCATCAATGACAGCATCATCAAGCTATAATATTGTCCATCTAAAGATAAAACTTTAGATATTTTCACCAAAACATTAGGAAAAAAAAAATTCACCAAGTTTAGAGATGAACTTGGCATTTGTAAAAATAAAATTCAGGATTAAAGGGGGGAATGTTAGCCTAATAAGCTTGAAGTTTATTTAGTTAAGTATTTTTTCCTAGTTTAATAAAGTTATTCTAGAAGTTGTGTATTTCCTAGGTTGGCTTTGTCACATCCTTATCATAGTGATTATCCTTGAGTTGTTGGTAACAGACACTTGGCATATGGAGATAAGTCCTAAGAGGTTATACATATTCTCTTCCTCTCTCCCATTATGTAATAATATTTTTCTCTGATCAATATAATTGTGTGTTTGAGGACACTTATGGAGTTTAACATGATTTCCTTCCTCAATGAGGATCTTTTTTTATCTTTTTAATCTAAAAACCAAAACCCTCCCTAGAAAAATCGCAAAGCCTTTACTTCTCGAACTAAGATTATATTTTGGAACATCAAGAGAATTTGTTTCACTAAGACCTTCTAGATTTCCATATTGCTTACTCAAGTTTAGAGCTTTCCCAGATAATGAGTTATCCTCTGCAAGTGTCTCTCCTAGCCCAATTATTGAAATAAGAGGAGGAGGATTAGGGTTTTTGTCCTAGAGATACTGGGAATAAAATCACTAAAATGCTCTTCTTCATTACTCCCTTCATCTAAACCTTGGGACCATACTTTTTTTTTATCATTTTTTTTTTTTTTGCAGGGGTTAAGGGACTTTTTTACTTACCCGTTAGCTCCAAGCTCTCCTTTTTGTTGATTGAAGCTTCCAGAATCTAGGTCCTAAGGATGTATAATTTTGTGGTATGTTTTGATACAATCAAAGGAGCTATCTATGTGCTGATTAGAACCACATTATCCATAGTCACGACCACAAACCCAGTGGTCTATTTCCACCCCATCAAGTATTTCTCCATATCACTTAGTTGTTTAATTTTCACCCAGAACTTCATATTGTTTGGATATGTGTAGTTGCAATATCCTGGTTTTGAGTCCCCATATTAATAATGTATTTTGTTTATTTTATGAAAGGATGGAGTTCCTGAAAAATTAAAAGAGGTTGGAGTTCCTAGGAAATGTAATACTTTGAACATTGCAAATAATAAAAAAAATACAATGTTGGTTGCAAGACAGACAAGGAAAGAGTTATACGGTCACTATGATTCCACAAGAGAGGGGGATAAAGGGGATAAGAATTATATTTTATTTTATTTAACCATATTGTATTTTTGGAGAGAAATAAGTGGTTACATGAGCTTTTTGGGGAAAAGGTCATATGGTTCTTGATTTCCAAGAAAATATATAAACCCCCCCTTTGGGTTGTTTTGTGGTTCTTCCTGATGGTTCTTACTTGATGTTCATTGGTTCACTTGTTCACCTTTCATTCATTTTTTTGTTCATTCATCATTTCTCATTCGTTCTTGTTCTTGGTTGGGACATGGGGACGAACTATTGAAGGAAAAAAGTCATTGTTTTGTCGGTTATAGTAATGGATGGTGTATTCCAGCCATGAATTGGTGCTTTTATGCATGAGATGCATTGGCATGTGCTAAAATTTCTTCAGAGTTGTGAATCCTGAGATTCCTAGCACGAAGATTCTTGACTAGATGCATTGGAACCCTTGAAAGAAGTGGACAACCTGAGGGATTGCATGGCAGAGAAGGGGGTTCATTGTCTTTGGGTGGCACGGGATGGAGAGAATAGAGTTGGTGTACTTTGGATTGTTTTTTGTTGAGAAACCTATGAGAGGTCGAGTGATAATTGGTTTGGGAAGTTGAATGTCGCTATGGAACCCGTCCATGTGGATTCATAGCCCTGGCTCAGGGGTGGCCTATTGTTGAGACTTGGAACACCAACTTCTAAGGTTGGGTGAAATGTCCTTGGTCTGTAGACAGTTGGTGATTGGTTTTGTTTAAGATAAGTGCTCTATGTAATGGTTTCCTTTGTTTGTATATTTATTTCCATTGTGTATTGATTATTATTTCTTAGATATATATCTTTAATGTGTCTGCTTGTTGGTTATGGTTGTGCATGGAATGACTAAGAATTATTTTCAAGTCTAGCATGAATCTTGATTATTGCATGTATTTCATGCTTCTTTATTAATTAATGGTTATTAGAATTCGAAATCAATTCTTGAAGTGCGATTTGAAGAAGTGTGGCTAGCCTGCTAGTGGTTGGGTATGTTATAGATGCTAGGTTTTTATATTCTTTGCAGTGAAATTCTAGTCAAGGTGGATCAAATAATAGTTGAAGTCAAAGAAATCGACAACAAGTTGAAGGTCGAGGTGGTTCGACTAGGTAAAGAAAAAGTCGAAGACATCGAAAACAAGTCGAAGTTCGAGGTGGTTTGAATGGGTAAAGTCGAATTCGAAGACATCGAGAGAAAGTCGAAGGTCAAGGTAGTTCGACCGGGTAAATTTGAATTTGAAGACATCGATAGCAAGTCAAAGAGTTCAAACGACAAGAGGTCAACAGGTGGGCATGTGGAAACCGACTGAAGATTGAATGAAGGATGACTAGTAGTCGACTGGTAATACGACTTGGTAGTCGACTGTAACTGAATCCCAAGATTCGTGGGATTTGTAGCCAATTATCTGTGTGGATATGAAATTGTTTTTGGGCTCCTTTTTGTTACAAAGTAATAGATGTGCTCGTTTAACCATAGACAATATAGAAATATTGTCACCCAACCATAGGCCGAAGCCACCTCGACCACCTTAACCTTGACAAAGAATGATTCCAGAAGCAAAACAATAGCCAACCAAGGCTAATGCAAATATAACCAAGATTGATCATAAATTCCAACCATAACCAATAGAAAGTCTGAGCCTAAACTAGGAATACAGATTATGGCAGTTGTCGACTGCAGCTGCTCCCTAGACTTGCGCACTAGCCCAATTTTTGTAGTGTGCACTTCCTCATTGCTGAAATATTGAGTTGCAGTGTACCAAATGAGGTCTGGCTACTTGTATTTATATTGTTTTCCTGGTATGTTTGGGCTGACTTCTCATTATAGAGGCTAAATACTTAATATTAAATATTTCCTTGAGTCAACTTGTGTTCTAGGGTTATGTTCAATGCTTTAGGGTTTCTTCTTGCTTCCTAGAATATTCTATTCTTGTCAGGGTTACATGTGGATTTAAATACCTCTCGCATCTACGATAGTATCAACACTCCCTCCTAGCTAGGGAGGTATTGAAGGCAATGGTCTTGAGCACAAACAAACCATTCAACTGGTAGCATCATCATAGTCGTACATACTATCTCATGATTAGATCACGAGCATCATTATCACTATCATCTGATAGCATCAACTACATCATCTCTAGAAGCCATAATCCATCTGAGTAATCAAGCATGATGTTGAATAAGTCACTCACTCAACATAGTGATACAAGGACCATTCTTATAATCCGGACATACATCCTTGAAGAAGGATTGTCCCAACAGATGCTAAAGGCTATGACATGGAATACAGAGACCATTCCCAAAGGAATGCCAATCTAGGACTATTTTCTAATCGAGTCATATGTACCATAGAGATCTGTCTCAACCTATATGCCTTAGAAAATATCAGTCCTAAACCATTTTTCGAGTCGGGCCACAAAATGTGCCTTAGGAAAATAATAGTCCATGTCATGTCAACAAACTTTAAACCTGGACCATTCTCCACAGAGAGAATACCTGTCCATCAACAATTTGTTCTATCCGGACCATTCTTTGCCAAGAGAATGTATGTCCACAAGCACAATGGATATCCATCTAGATGATAATCATTTTCAACACTACTGATAGTCTACATGGCAATCAGAACAATGTCATTCAATAGAAAACAATTGTGTTTATCCATAGTAGTACACAACTACAATCCAGTGGTGCACTACCACACCAAGTAGCGCACAGCTACTTAGTCAATGACACATAAGCACAACCAGTGGAACACATCCACCATAGTAGTATACATATATTGTCCAGAGACATACAGTCTCCATAGAATTCATATCATTTGATATCAATCTGCACATAAAAACAATATCATGATATAAACTGAGTCATCTTGGCCATTCTTCCGCTCACATCTGTGAGATTTGGAAGAGCATATTCCCTCAGAAAGTAAAACATCAGACATGAGCTATATGGAATATTCTTCTCAATCATAGAATAATAATTGTCTTGATTTCTAATCCTAGACCAATCACTTAACTGGGCCATTCCTCAGACACTAAACAAAGTGCAACCTGGAGAGAATGAGTCTGCCCTAGGGAATGCCTGTCCTTGATTGTTGAACCTGGACCATTCACCTAAATGGGACATTCCTCTAGCACTAAACAAAGTGCAACCTGGAGAGAATGAGTCTGCCCTAGGGAATGATTGTCTGGACCATTTCGTAAGGAAATGACTGTCCTGCACCAACCTCCAAAACAAACAATTCTTCAAAATTGCTCATAAGTGTGAACTTCGAAAGTATGACTGTCCGACGAGGTGGGCCATTCTAATTGACCACTACTGAGAGTGATTGCCAAGAAGAAAGACTATCTAGACCATTCCCCCGCACTGGCCACAAGGGGAATCGTTGTCTATGGTACATCAACAATCTATCAAACCATTTTCATTACGAAAACGACCGTCCGATCTGGACCATTTTACGAACTGGAAAATGCATGTTCGTCAGAAATATCAAACCACTTTCTGAACTGGAAAGGAACTTCTCATCCTGGACCATTTTTCGAACTAAAAAATGACTGTCCATAAATCAATAACACATCAGTGCTCCCTCCCAACCTGGGAGCCATCTCTTCCCTTTTTAATAAGGAATTTGTCTCCACGAGCTCCAGCTTGTTCTCTTGAGTACACAAGCTTTTTCATTTTGGACAGAGGCTTTAGCAAAATATCTTCTATATGCTCATATGTGGAGATATATTGGAGAACCACTTCTGTTTTTTGGACTTCATTACGGAGAATGTAATGCTTGATTTCAATGTACTTCGGTCTGTCTGGAACACTTGTTTTCTCTGAAGGATTCATATATCTCTAATCATTACAACATATCATGGTTCGATTCAACACTTTTATTTCCTGCTAGCTCGTGAAATCGTGGCAAGGCTTAAAATGGAACATATCCAAGTGGCACTTCTTCTGTCATCATGAGAGTTTGTCATGGATTAGCAATCCATCATTCATCCTGGACTTCTGAGTAACCATTCTGGTACAATATCTCTATTATAGAAATTTTTCACCACACTTTTGTTGTGCATGAGAGGCTTTGCACCAAGTTGTTTGAATCCATACAAGATTTCCTTCCATCTGCATACAAGGGTCTCTTTCTGGTATAACTCAAAACCTTGAGGTTTCTCTACATACGCTTCTTGTTCAATTACTCTGCTGAGGAGAACAATCCTTGCATTCATCTAATGTAAACTCCAACCCATGGATATTGCAGACAATATAATGGTTGAGGTAAAGGTATGTATGGTTATTGGAATAAGCTATCATCATAGTCTTCTCCCTCCATCTGGGAGAACCTTTAGTTCTGGATCTCAAAATGATTCCATTCATAAGTCTTCCATACACTTTTCTTCATCACAACTTCCATTTCTTCTGCTTGATTGCTTCTAGTGGGTTCAGACCAAGCTGGTAGTCTTGTGATTCTTGATACAATGACTGGTTGTTCTGGATTTTCTTTCTCTCTTGGAATATTCATGTTCTTCCTCATGTTTCTCTTTAGCTCTTGGGTCCATGGAGTTTTCCATAGATTCCATGCCCTGAAGATTCCAACTTCTTCCTTTCATCATAGGATAATGGATGTGGATGAACATCTAGGGATACTTTAAAGGCTTCTTTTCGAATAATACTTCTTCTAAAGTCAAATTGAACACGTGTTGGTTTTCATGGATGCTACCATCAATGGGAACATGGATAGATACTTCATAATCCTCAATGGATCATATTATTTAGGATTAGCTCCCTCCTAATCCTTGCTTCATGCATGAATGCATGCTCTTCTTTTGGAATTATATAATCGGCTCCCTCCATCTAGGAGAGTCCATTCTTACGTCTACATCCTTATTTCCTTAAGCAAAGTGTCACAAGTCTTTTTCTATTTTCCTTTTGATTTCTGACTTCTTTCTGTTTTTACTTCTTCCATGTTTCTTCAAGTTTGATTCTGATTTTGGCTTATCTTGCAGCTATTACTTATGTTAATAGTTTCCACATGAATTTTTACCAAGGATTGTCAATGTACTTCATCTTTTCATGTGTATTGCTTAACTTGTAGTTGTCGTGGTGGCAATCCTTATCTTGTTATTATTCCATAGGTATTGTTTATCTTTGAACATCTTATCTTCTAATAAATAGATATGCAAGATATGTGCAGAAACTATGTAAACATGGTATGTACAATAATTATGAAGAATATTGTTACCTTGTCTTAGAAGAAGAATTTTGTTTTATCCTGCTTGGCCTTCCTTAAGGGTTCCCTCTCTTTGACAACTGATGCTTCATGTGTTTCTTTCCTTGTCTTTATCTTGGGAAAATGATTCTTGTAGTGACCATATTTTCGACAGTTGAAGCATTGTATTTTTGACTTATCTTTCTCTTGACTTGGTTTCTTCCTTGAGCCAAACTTCTTTTTATTCATGAAATTCTTGCCATGTTGTGAAGGCTTGATCATCATATTCCTTTTAGGGTTTCTCTTTTGCACTAATCCTTGATTCTTCTTGTGCACAACAAGTCCAAAGTTATTCAAATGTGGGATACTCCTTCCTTTTGTTCATTTGCGGCAAATGCATCCCATGTCTTGGGAAGACCATTGAGTACTATATTTACCAGTTCCTTCTCTAAAATGATTTATTCAATAGCTTGTAGTTGATCTCTTAACCGAGAGATTCTCACAAAGTATGATGTTATGTTGTCATCATCATTCATTTTCATGTCACGTATCTCATTCTTCAGAATAATTACTTGTCCAATGTTTATGACTGAGAAGATGTTTGTTAGGGCATCATACATCTTCTTAGATAATTCAAGATGGGAGATGTAGGGTATCAAGTGGTATTTTATAGAGTCCACTATGATACTAATGGCATTGATGTCACTGTCTTTGAACTTCTCCATAACTGCAACATTCTAAGTTTCATTCTCTTTTCCTTCTTCAAATTGTGGTTCCACAATCTTTCCTTTCATGATATCCAACATTTTATTCTTGGCAAGAATGAGGTCAATCCTTGTCTTCCACGCTTTGAAGTTAGAAGCCCCTTCTAACTTGTTTTATGAATTCATAGATTAAGTCATAACTGCTTTGACTTGGTCAACCTTTGACCAAAAACTCAAACTTGATGTCTTAGCTTGTTGAGAGTACCAAGAGGTGTGCTAGGCTAGGGCACACTAGGATATCCAAAAATGATGTCATTCTCTTTGAACTTCTCCATAACTACAACATTCTAAGGTTCCTTCTCTTTTCCTTCTTCGAACTGTGGTTCCATGATATTTCCTTTCATGATATCCAACACTTTATTCTTAGCAAGGATGAGGTCAATCCTTGTCTTCCACGCTTTGAAGTTAGAATCCCCTTCTAACTTGTTTTATGACTTCATAGAGTAAGTCATAACTTCTTTGACTTGGTCAACCTTTGCCCAAAAACTCAAACTTGGTGTGTTAGCTTGCTGAGAGTACCAGGAGCTGCGCTAGGCTATCCAGAAATTAGGTCAATCTCTTCACTTAAGGTGCCTCAACAAGAGGGTTAGGGTTTCGTTGTTGCAACAAAAAATGGCTGCAACTGCATCTGTAACTGAGCAAATCCTCCCAATCTATCTTCCATCATTTAGACTGCTCGAAGATAGGATGAGCCCATAACCTGTTAGAAAGTAATAGATGTGCTTGTTTAACCATAAACAATATATAAATATTGTCACCCAACTATAGGCCAAAGCCACCTCGAGCACCTTAACCTTGACAGAGAATGATTCTAAAAGAAAACCAATAGCCAACCAAGGATAATGCAAAGATAACCAAGACTAATCAGAAATTCTAACCATAACCAATAAAAATTCTGAGCCTAAACTAGAATACAGATTGTGGCAACTGTTGGCTGCAGCTGCTCCCTAGACTTGCGCATTAGCCCAGTTTCTGTAGTGCGCACTTCTTCACTGTTGAAATTTCGAGCTGCACTGTACCAAATGAGGTCTGACTACTTGTATTTATACTGTTTTCTTGAGTTGTCTGGGCCGACTTCTCATTCTAGAGGCTAAATAATTAATATTAAATATTTTCTTGAGCCGAGTTGTCTTCTAGGGTTATGTTCAATTTAGGGTTTCTTCTTGCTTCCTAGAATATTCTATTCTTGTCAGGGTTACACGTGGAGGTAAATACCTCCCGCAACTACCATAATATCAACACTTTTCTTTAGGGTTTTTCCTAATGTAAAGCCTATAAAGAAGGTGTGTTTTAATACTATAAAGGATGATGAATGGATAATCGTTGATCAATAATTGTAGCGGTTGTTGGTCAGGTAGATGTAAGTCACAATTGGATAGAGGGTTGTTCTTGTGTGAAGCAAGAAGGTAGGATGTTGATTTTTTCTCAGGTGTGGACCAAGGTTAGGCATGTAACCTTTTATTTTGAATTAATAAGACAACAAGAGAGAAAAACGCTCAAGGAATGTTGGTTATTCCGGTTTGGGTTTCTAGGGTAAAATATATGTGTATTGTGTGTTTGCTTTGTCATTTACTTTCTTGTTTAAATATGTATTCCTCTCTTCTACTAGGTTTAGCATGGAAGTGTTCCTCATTTCCTAACATGTGGTATCATAGCCTGGTTTAACAACTTTGGATCTAAGCTAAAACCTAGGTTTAGTAAGAGTCATAAGTCATAAATCTTTAAATATTGTGTTAAAGAATATCGAGCAGCTCGATAATAGAGATCAAAAAGTTCAATGGCTAGAATTTTGAGCTTTGGAATATTAAAATTGAATATATCCTTATAGATCTAGAGCAATGGGAAGCAATCTGTCCAGGTACCATGTTGACAGGTATGTCAATGAAAGAATGGGAGAAACTCGAGAGAAGGGCAAGGAGTATGATTCTACTTTATCTTGTGATGCAGACACCCCTTCTCCCCTCAGGGCTGCGCGACCTCCCTGTCTAGGATCGTTCAAGTCAAGGATTCAGATCGACTCTTTGGGCCTTTATTAGATCCCCATAAATCTACATAGGTCCCCTTTCCTTCAAAGTGCAAGTTCTGTCAAACCTGCGGGCTCTTCCTGGCCTCTTCGAAGAATTTAAATTACAGACACTAGCTCCCCTCACTAG
>JASDQU011178175.1:15098-26446 GCA_032191745.1 Picea mariana
CCACTGAGTTTCTTTTTTATCCCGGACTTGGAAAATTTTGTAAGTGTTCAAAGGTTGTGGCCTTTGAGCCTTCTCCTACGAACCCGGTTATCTTGGGTCTCGTCTTCGCTTTCCCTCCTGAGATTTGACAATGAAATTTGACCTCAGCTCTGGCACACACTTGCGCTCTGCGTGCAAACTTGCACTACTCCTCCTCAGCTTGTGAACTTGTAATAAATTCACTTCTGCACGCACTCCTTGTGTTTTCTCTCTTGAGATTTTGCCTCCTCAAGTTCTAATATTTCATTCCCTTTATTCTTTAAAGGGATTCATATTCCTTCTTGGCAAATTTTTCTCAATGCACACTTGCAGATATTTATAGAGTGTTCAACAACTCTGTGAGTAGCTTCCTCTGATACTCTTCTTTTTGAACTTGACGCAGAGCTCTACAGAGTTCTCAGTGACTTTGTCTCTCTATGCTTCCCCTGCATAGTTTACCCTCCAAGGTATTCAACAACCTTGAGGTTTCCCTTGAGTTGTCATCGCTCTAGTGCACCCTCCTGGCACGTTCTTTTCTGACTCAACAGAGTTCAGATGCACACTCCTTGCACTGGCTACAAAACCTCCAAATGTTATATTGTGCACTCCTTGCACAACCTAAATAACCTAGAACGATATTTTGAACTCAAAAAAGATAAATAAATCTATCTTCCTATTGCATATGAAACCTGACATACATCTACAGCATACATAAACACACAGATAGCACAAAACAAACATGCATTCATATAGACATTCATAAACAGTGAAATTTGTTCTTATCTATTAATCTAAATGATTGGTTACAATATGTGCAGGTTGGATTGTAACAAAGTATTGACTCTCTCCTCTCCTATCTTCTCTAACTTATATAGCCTCTACTGGGCATGCATTACAATAAAAAAAAATGGGGTTCCTCGAGCCTTTTCTTCTAAATCCTCTAGTGGTGTCTCATCACCATTTACAATGTCTATATACTTCAGAAAAAAAAAAAAACCTAACTCCCACTTAAGTTCTTTTACATTAAATTCTATGAGTGAAACTCCAATATCACTCAAGATCATTCAACTCCCAAGCATTTTGATCTTCTTCAGTTTTTAATCAGTTCAAAAAATGATTTGCAAGAAACGTCAGTGTTTCATATTTCAAAATTATTCAAAGGTGCGCCAAGGAGTTGATTTGTATCTCCATATGTGCTTGATGACGATGCTCTTGCATCATACTCCACTACTCAGAAAATCATGAGCTCCTTCTCATGGATCCCTCTGCTCTACTGTTGAGATCCTCTAGGGTCCCATACCTTCTCTTGGAGTTGTTCATTTCCTCCTTTTCCTTGTTGCTTCTTTTGACCTGCTTCTCCTCCAAGTTTTCTTATGTCCCATACTTCTATGATGACTACTTCTTGTGCTAGTTCCAACATCAATCTCTTTATCTCTTCTATTTCTTTGTCCAGTTGGTCCACTATCTATCTTTCCTCCTGCAGTATGCTCTGTTTCATCTTCTCTCCATCAATTTCCAACTTAACTTGTTGGATAAGATGACTTTGCATATTTACCCTTCTCTCTAAGGCCTCCAACTCTTCACATGGATCAACAAGATCCATGCTATCTGTTGCTTCCTCCTCTATTATAGGTTCACATTCTACAATTATCTCTTGCTCAACTTCCTGGCTAAAAAATTCGACCCATTCATCTGAATGCTCATCTCCTTCTGCTGTAGATCCCAATTCTACAATTGCTTTATCTTCATCTCCTTGGCTGAAAATTTTGAGCAATATCACTGAATGATCTTCTTTCTCCATCCATTGGGCACATTGAAATGTGTGCTCTTTCTCTTCCTTACCATTATGATCAATCTGACCCTTCATGATATCTTCATCTCCTATGGCACTAGATGACCACTCTGTTGCAGACTCCAGTGCTGCAGTCTCACCACTGAGTTGATACTCAACTTCCTCCTCTAACAGATTGACTTTTGTCATCTCCTCTTGTATTGGTTCAACTCCAACTTCCTCCAGATGCTCCCCAGGTTGGAATGCTCCTCCACCTATTTCCAAGTTAGCATATTGGATGTGCATTCTTTTCACTATCACCCTTCTCTCCAGGGCCTCCAGTTATTCACACAGATCAACAAAGTCTATGTTGTTTGCTTCCTCTTCTACTACAGACTCCATTCTTGCAGTCATCTCCTATTCAGCTCCCTAACTGAAAATTATGAGAAATTTTGTTGAATTATCTTCCTCTTCTTCATTTGGGGCAGGCTTCAATATCTGCTTCCTTTCCTTATTTATGACAGTCACAGTTGGTTTTATTTTTGTTGTTTCATCTGCAACACACGCTCTGGCCTCAACCAGGCTACTCGACAGGAATATCTCAAATCCTCCAATGATCAGAATGCTCCTCTGGTCCTCCTCCATAAGCTCTCCTTTTTTATATGAACTCTCAGCTTAGTTCATGAGACTGTCATAAAATATCCTCCTCTTTCCCTTGCCCACTTGGCAATTTGAATTTTCATCTCCGACCTCCTGACAATTTATGAGGTCAACTGTTGATCTCTTCCTATTGGCCCCCTAGCAATTTGAACCCTCATCACTGGGGCTCTTTTGAAATTCTAGCTCACAGATGTGAACCACTTTCCCTGTGTCACTGAGAGCGTCAACCTCCCTCATTATCTATTGCTGCCTTTGGGCCAATAACTTATGAACATGCCATTTGGCTCTTCACTTCAAAGGCCACTCATATGTCCAGTGTACATTTTCTTCTTGTTGCATATTCAATGCTAGCCTCTCCATCTCTGCTCTTATCTCACTGAGCTCCTTGTAAATTTTTTCTTTACTTTTATGCTTGCAATATTCTCCTCGACTGCACTTATGGCCTTCAATAGCCATATTTTCTATCTTCAACCCTCCTAGTTGTCTACCATTTTCTTCACACCTTGCAACAATCTTTACGAAGCATCATTACTCTGTGTCTCTTCACTTGCGGTCTACAGGCAAAATTCAGCTTCATCTTTTGATACCATTTGATGTTATTAGACTGTCTCTATTCACCTTTTCATCTTTTCCTGCTATCTGCAAGAAAAATATTCTTTGATACCACTTGATGGTATCAGAGTATCTACTTTCATTGTCTTTCCTTTTCCTGTCATATGCAAGCAAAATCAGGCTTTGATACCACTTGATGAAAACCCCCCTTCTCCCCTCGAGGCTTTGCGACCTCCTGGTCTAGGATCATTCAAGTCAAGGAGTTGGATTAACTCTTCAGGCCTTTATTAGACCCCAATCAATCTACACAGGTCCCCTTTCCTTCAAAGTGTAGGTTCTGCCAAACCCGCAGGCTTTTTCCTAGCCTCTTCAAAGAATTTAAATAACAAACACTAGCTCCCCTCACAAGGTCCTTTCCTTCACATATGACCTCAGGTTGTGCCCTCACACAAGAATGTGATTTCGGGGGGTTTGAGACCACATCTCTTTTCTCTACGCAATTCACTACCAATTGCCATGTATCCCTTTGGCAATATCGTTGTTTCGATTGCAGACCACTCTAGGATTTTTAAAGTCCGATCACTTTTTGTCCCCGCAATTAAGAGTGACCGTCGATCTTGTGATCTCGGGTGGTGCCTCTTAACTAATGGTTGAGATCTGCCTCCCTTCCTTCCCTCACTTTATCCTCATATGATTTCACTCGAAGTCCATGATATATCGACACGTGTCTCCCTCAGATCAAGGGCTATGATTAACTTTGGCTCTTCAGACTTCGGGAGTTTCAAACTCCTACGCCTGCTTCTTCCCGAAATGGCCATCTTTCAAAGTGGAATATTTGCTGACACATGTCCTCAAAAAATGGATGGCTTAGATGAACTCCGACTCTCTAGCCTTCAGGAGTTCTTGTTCAATGCACTCATTTTTCTCCTGGAGTGACTTTCTTCGAAATGACAGATCTTCTGCCACATGTCCTCCTCAAATCAACAACTCTGGTGCACTTCGGGGCTTCAGTCTTTGGAAGCCTCAACTTCACGCTTGCTTTCTATCAAAGCTCTTTCACCCGAAATACACGATCTGTCGACGCGTGTCTTTCTAGATCTAACAGTCACGACGCACTTCGGCTCTTCGGGCTTCGAAAGTTTCAAATTCTGTGCACTCGGTTCCCTCCAAAGTTCTTTCACCCAAATTTCAGATATCTTCGTTGCATGTCCCTCTAAATCTGATGGCTATTCAGGCGCTTTCGTCCTGGAGTATATAATCTGTCGACGCCTGTCCTTCACAATGAATGGTTTCGATCTACTCCGACCTTCGAGACTTTAGTAGTTTTTCACACTCCACACTTGAAATCCTTCAAAGTGACTTTCCCCGAAGTCTCATATCTGTTGACACGTACCCCCTGGCGACCAACGACCAGGATCTACTTCGGCCTTTGGCTCTTCGGTGATTTCTCTTTCTGCTTGTCCGAGATCTCCCGAATTACTTCCACTTTGGAGTCTCAGATCTTCCGCCACCTATCACCCTGGACGATGGATGGTCCCGAATGGCTTTGAGACTTAGAGAATTCAACAAGTTTTCTCTCCTGTGCACTCTCAAAGGACTTAAGGCTTGTACACTTTACATGGATCTGATTAATGTCGATCCCTCACGCTCAGAACCAACAACTGGGATCTGTTCTCCTCCTCAGTGCGCTCCTTCTCATGTCTGGACGTAGATCGAACGGTCCAAATATTTTCTTGCAGTTGATCTGACAGTTGTTGTTGATCCTACTCCCAAGCTTATTTGTTCTCCCAGACTTGGGAACTTTTGTAAGTGTTCAAATGTTGTGGCCTTTGAACCTTCTCCTGTGAACCTGGCTATCTTGGGTCTCGTCTTTGATTTTCCTCCTAAGCTTTGACAATGAAATTTGACCTCAGATTTGGCACACACTTACGCTCTGCATGCAAACTTGCACTACTCCTCCTCATCTTGTGAACTTTAAATAAATTCACTTCTGTGCGCACTCCTTGTGTTGTCTTTCTTGAGATTTTTCCTACTCAAGTTCTAAGATTTCAGTCCCTTTATTCCTTAAAGGGATTATTGTGCCTTCTCGGAAAATTTTTCTCAATGCACACTTGCAGATCTTTACAGAGTGTTCAACAACTCTATGAGTATATTCCTCTGATACTCTTCTCTTTGAACTCAACAGAGATTTCTTCTGTGCACACTTGCACCTGCTCAATGCCCACCTGGCAGATCTCTATAGAGTTCTCAGTGACTTTGTCTCTCTCTTCTTCCCATGCACAGTTTACCCTCTAAGGTATTCAACAACCTTGAGGTTTCCCTTTAGTTTTCATCTCTTTGGTGGACCCTCTTAGTACGTTCTTTTCTGACTCAACATAGTTCATATGCGCACTCCTTGCACTGGCTACATAACCTCCAAATATTCTGTTGTGCACTCCTTGCATAGCCTAAAGAACACATAACGATATTTTGAACTCAACAAAGATAAATAAATATATCTTCCTACTGCAGATGAAACATTTCATACATCTAGAGCATACATAAACACACAGATAGCACAAAGAAAACATTCATTCATACAAACATTGATAAACAGTGAAATATGTTCTTATCTATTAATCTGAATGCTTGGTTACAATATGTGCAGTTGGACTGTAATAGAGTCTCAACTCTCTCCTCTCCTCTCTTATCTACCTTCTACAACATCTACTAGGCATGCATTACAATAATAATAATAAAAAATGGGGTTCCTCGAGCCTTTTCTTCTAACTCCTCTAGTGGTGTCTCATCACCATTTACAACGTCTATCTACTTCAGGTTAAAAAAAAAAAAAAAACATAACTACCACTTAAATTCTGTTACATTGAATTCTAGGAGTGAAACTCCCAGATCACTCGAGATAATTCATCTCCCAAGCATTTTGATATTCTTCAGTTTTTAATCAGTTCAAAAAAAGATTTGCAGGAAATGCCAATGTTTCATATTCTGAAATGATTCAAAGGCGTGCTAAGGCATTGAGCTGTCTCTCCAAGTGTTCTTGATGACGATGCTCCTGCATCATCTTGCATATTCGGCAATGTTGAATGTATCAGGTGAATATTCGTCCAAGAAACTATGGGACAATTATTGTGCCAGTCAAAATCCCTGGTAAATAAGTTGTTTCTCATAAAGAAATTGTATCTTCTGAGGATGAGTGAGGGCATTTCGGTGACTGAGCATTTAAATGTGTTTAATACCATTTTAAGCCAGTTATATTTTGTGGATATTAAAATCACCGAAGAGGAGAAATGTGTTAGTGATCCAGGTGGATATCGGTGGCCACCCACCTATTTCACTGGCTCAAAAATCAATTTTCCACCATGGCAGTTTTTCAGAATTTTTCTGGGTTCCAAACTTCCGAGACCTTTTTAAGGCCTTAAATGATGTTTTTATGGGATTTGGGGCGCAAAATGCTATCGAAATCACTATTATGGGTCAGTAAAAAATCATTCTTCTCGGTTAAACCTTTCCAACAGTGTATTGAGTGCCCTAAACGAAGATCGTATGCAAAAGTTACACCCCAGGGAAGTTGACGTATCAACTACCCCCATCGGGGCCCACAAACCTTTTGGATTTTCATCTTTCGGGGTCAGGGTTTTGGATTTTACTTATGTTAAAAAGGCATTTGGAGCCTCATTATAATGATTATTTTCTTTCGAATGAGCACAAAAATCACATCTATTCTCAGAGATAAGCCAACACCGTTCCAACAAGATTATTTTCCGCTGCATTTTACAATTTCAACTTATTTTCTTATTGAATAGAAATCAGTTTTATTGTATCTCTGTTATTATGTGTTAAGAATATTTTAATAATTTGTATTCATTTTGTTCTTCTCATAAAATCTGGATCAGTTATCCTATTATGTTCTTTTCCAAACTCATGGGATAGCTTAGTCATGGCTATAGGGAGAAATCCAACCACATTAGTGCTAGAAGATGTGGTTGCATATCTACTGTGAGAAGAAATAACATGGAAGGATTGACCAAAGATGCATTAGTGGTGAGAGGTTGACCAATTGACAGAGATAAAGGAAAATTATCTGGTATAAAGTCTAAGTTGAAGGGTAGATATAAATCCCATTTTCAAACGATGAGAAGATGTTGGAAATGTGGTAAATATGGGCATTACAAAAGGGACTGCAAGTCAAAGGAAATGCAAGTTAGTATAGGATCTGACGAGAAGAAGTCGACTGAGAGAAAGAAGACTCCATATAAAGGAGGTGATGTGTGCCTGGTGTAGATGAGTACATGGTCAAATCAAGATGTTTGTTTGATCGACTCAGGAGAATCCTATCATATGAAGCTACATAGAGAATGGTTCTGTGAATATGGACAATATGAAGGAGGAGATGTGTTATTCGGGGATGACTCAACAGCCAAAATTGTTGGACAAGGAAGATTTAGGCTTATATTGTAGGATGGGAGGATTAGAACCCTTCTAGGTGTGCTACATTTTCTGGGTTAGGAAAGAAACCTGATATATTCCAGCAAGATGAGTGATGTAGGAGTGCGCACTCTATTTAAGAAGTATTTGTGCAAGATGGTCAGAGGTGTGATGGTATTAATGAAAGGAATTTGGATTGTAACCCTATACAAGTTATTAGGGAGTGTTGACTCGACTGGATGCAAAAACATCATTGTTCCTAAATTCAATCTGACTCGACTCAGGCCGAGTTGATTCAAACCAACTCGACAAGTCATCATAAATTTGAACCGACCATGCTATGGAATAAGAGGATGGGACATAATATTGGAGAAAGAGGACTTTGATCTATGCATAAAAAATATATGGTCGAATATTTTTCTGAATGTAATTTAGAAGTCAACTTTTTGTACATTGTATATATGGAAAACAAAGTCGGTTGAGGTTCCCATCTGGATCGACAAGGAAAAATGGGATTCTAGAGTTGGTTCATAGTGATTTGTTTGGCCCTGTTTCGCTGCCTTCACTTGGTGGATATTTGTATTATGTCTCCTTCATAGATACGTTTTCCAGGAAGACATGGATATACTCCTGAGGAAGAAATCATAGGTTTTCAAGAAATTCAAAGAGTTTATATCTCTTGTAGAAAACAAGACAGATAATAATATTAATGTGTTGAGGACTGACAATGGTGGTGAATTCTGTGGAAAATAATTTGATTAGTTCTACAAGTAGTTTGGCATAGCATGCAAAATATTACACCATATACCCCACATCAAAATGGAGTTGTTGAGAGAATGAACAAAACATTGATGGAAAAGGCAAGGAGCATGCTCAGTGGCATTGGGTTTGCATAAGAATTATGGGTAGAAGTAGTCGACATTGCAAAATATCTAGTGAATATGTCTCCTTCGTCAGTGCTAGCCAACATGACTCCACATGAGGTATTGTCTAGAAAGAATCCTTCGGTATCACATCTCAAAGTATTTGGTTGTGATGCATTTGTGCATGTTCCCAAGGAAAAGAGGAGGAATCTAGACAAGAAGGCAGTCAAGTGTATTTTCATTGGATACAAAGAAGGAATTAAAGGATATAAGATCTAGGATCTTGCATCAAGGAAAATAGTGTAAAGTAGAGATGTGATCTTCAGAGAAGTCATAAGTAAGTTTGAGCCAGAAGAAATTATGCAAACAGAGAATAATCCAAAGAAGGTGTGGTTTGAACTGAGGAACGAAGAAGATGATTCAGTTGAGTCGACTGAATCAGAAGAAGAGGTGGAACAAATGACCCTGGTTGAAAGGAGGTCAGAATGAGTAAGAAAATCAGTCGAAAGGTATAGTCCACCTGACTTTCATTCTTCATTTGTGTTAACTTCCACCGATGATGAGCCCAACTTGGTTGAGGAGGCAATCAAATCAACAAAGGGAAAACTATGGAAATATGCCACGGTCGAAGAGATGGAATCCTTGCACAAGAATGAGACATGGGATTTAGTCTAATTACCTAGTGGAAGAAATAATGTCGGTATAAAATGGGTATTCAATAAGAAGATGAATGTAGTAGGTCAAGAAGAGAAATTCAAAGCTCGACTGGTAGCAAAACGATATTCCCAAGTCGAAGGAGTTGACTTCGGCGATATTTTTTCCCTTATTGAAAAATTAACTTCCATTAGAGTACTAATGTCTCTAGCTGCAACATTTGATCTATAAATAGAAAAGATGGATGAAAATACAACGTTCCTACATGGGGACCTAGAAGAAAAAATCCACATGAAACATCGTGAAGGATTTGTAGTAAAGGGAAAGAAAGATTTGGCGTGAAAACTGAAAAGATCCCTTTATGGTCTAAAGTGATCACCAAGGATGTGGTACCAAAAGTTTGACACATACATCTTTAGTTTGGGGTTTGTGAGAAGAAAATATGATCAATGCATATATTCCAAAGAAGAAGGTGGGAATTTCATATATGTAGCATTGTATTTTGATGACATGTTTCTAATTGGAAATAGCATGAATGCAATAAAGGAGGTGAAGAAGAATTTATCCTCCAAGTTTGACATGAAAGATCTTGGTGCAACGAAATTGATTCTAGGAATGGAGATCAAGAGAGATCGAGAAACTAGAAAGCTTTGATTGAACTAGACGATGAATATTGAAACAATCTTTAAACGTTTCAACATGAAGGATTGCAAACTTGTGAAGGTGCCAATTCCTATGGGAGCAAGGCTAATTGTTGAATAATTTCCAAGGACACAGGAGGAAACAGAGGATGTGGCATGTGCTCCCTACGCAAGTGTTGTTGGTAGTCTAATGTATGTGATGGTGTTCACTCGACCAGACATTGCCCATGCAAAGGGAGTGTTGAGTAGATACATGTCGACACCTGGGAAGGAGCACTGGATAGTTTTCAAGAGAGTATTCAGGTATTTGTTGGAACAAAAGACTATGCTATATGCTACCAAGGAAAATTTGTAGGTGTTAGTGAATTAAATGTACATGGCTTTGTCGACGTCGACTGCGCTGAAGATCTGGATCGATGAAGGTCGACTAGTGGATATGTATTCAATATGTTCGGTGAAGCAATCATCTGGATGAGTAAGCCATAGACATTCATAGCCTTATCAACAACAGAAGTTGAATACATGGCAGCCACTCATGGAAGTAAATAATCGGTATGGCTACAAAGGTTGTGTTCAAGAATCAAATTTGAGAATAAATATATGAAGATAAGTTGTGATAGTCAAAGCATAATATTCCTGGCAAAGAGCCCGACTTATCATTCTAATACTAAGAAAATTGATGTACAATACCATTCCATGAGAGACATGGTGGAAAGAAACAAGGTGCTGCTGGAGAAAGTAGACACGTTGGAAAACATATGTAACACCCTGTTTCCCCCAGATTGTAAATATAACTGAACTGACCAAGGACTATGGCAAAGCTCATAAGTATGAATATGTGATGTAAATGGACCTGCAGGAAGAGGTCAATGAATGTAAATGACAGTTTGAATTTACTGTAGAACTGATGAGAGGGGATGTGCGGAAAAGAGACCACGATGGTGGTGGAGGGCACCTTGAAAAAGGGGTGTTAACTTCCACCAAGAATTTAAAAAAAAAGACCGTATTTGGACTCCACTGGCCCGGAGAACCAAAAGCGGCTCGCTAAGCCCTGAAATAAATGCCTTGCAGGCTGGTAGGTGGATGGCTTGATGAGGGATGGGGAGGTGAACCACCTATCTGTAGAGCCATCACGACTGACCAGCGCAAGGGTAATTGTGCCACACGCAACCTCGCGAGAGGATAAGGCATATGGATGGAACGATTAACAGGGGGGATGCGAGGGGAACTTTGGAAATTTTTTTATGCAGAGTGAGTGATCGCAGAGAGGAGGGGATTGCAACCTTCGCTCCTGGACACTGGAAGACAGGAAGACGCAAGTCTCAAGACATCATGGTCTCAGCTCGGGGGTGGCTAGTGGTAAATCCAGTAGGATTCACTACGCCTACGGTTGGGTGGAAACGAGCACCCCTCTCAGCAGTCACTTCCATTGCTGAACTTATTTCTGATAAGTGTTTTTCTCATATTGCATCTTGAATTTATATGTTGTCACGTATGTTCATAGAATTGTGGAATTGTACATGTTTTTCTGTGTAGGAATGTCTGTGTAGTAATTGATGATAAGGAATAGACATTAGCTCATAGAACTGTAAATTTGTAAAGGATTGCAGCATGAGAGTGTTCGCGTAATGTTTGATATGAATAAGTTGATATATGCCTATCACAGAGAATAACGTGCACGACGTACAATCGTGCCCAACCATTCTCGGGAAGTTGTCTTCCTTTATCTGCTTCCGGAAATGCCCCGGTAAGGATCTCATCACA
>JASDQU011178176.1:0-26514 GCA_032191745.1 Picea mariana
TTATACCCGTGCGCAATCATATATATATATATATATGGTGGTCATATGTAATATCAACACGACCATGGGCCGGGGCTAAGCCCCGGCCCGACCCCCGCCCAAATATACAATCATACAAATTTAAATATAATGCGAACCATTATATGGTAAGCAACACCATATGGGCATAATGGTCATGGGGACTTTGTTAAAGTGTTACACCGGCTGTGAGGTCCGAGGTTCGACCTCCACGGACTCATAAAATTTTACATAACAAACCACAAACCAATAAAGGGGTGCCACGTGGCAGCCCATGATTGGGCCACGTGGCACCTTACCATTAACCAACGAAAGGCCACGTGTCACCGTATGATTCTACCATGCCTACCAATCATCATATTCCATGTCACTTCTATACGGTCGTACGACCTTGCCACGTCATCCTGTACGGAATGTACAGATTGTACAGTCAGCATCATTTTTTTTGCATGTTTGACTTTATGAACAGATTGCAATATCTCTTTCTCCCGACGTCCGTTTAAGACGAAACAAGTTGCGTTGGGTTCGCAACGACGAGGCCTACACTCTCGTCCGGTTTGAAGTGATTCTGAGCACTTTGAATTTTTGAGCAAAATTTGATCCCCTAATCAACATGCCCTACCCCCTACCAAAGATAGCTCATATAAGAAAGGCTCATCTCTGCGGTGTTTCTCCCATGCGTAGCATTATATTTCAAGTCTCTTCGATCAAAGATAGGATTAACTCTAGTACAAATGTGTTGAATGTCATTTATGGTAGTGCAATGACTTGTTCATGGACCTCGACCCTCTCCATCATTGTTAGGGACCTAACCTCCCTAGCCCCTCATGTAGGTAGAATAATATATTTTCCATGTAATAAATTCCAATGTTAATAAGGCCTAGTAGTAAGGAAGAATAAGGAAAATGTAAGAAGACCTAATAGAAGCTTCCACTTCTAGAAGATCTTCCTCTAGATTGTTATTTTGGTAGATAGATTTAGTATAAATAGGAGTCAATGGCATGATAAGTTTTTGTATTGATAATTATTGTAATAAAGTGATTCTATGCTGGAGGTTACCCCCTCGAAGAGGCAAGTGAACATTGTTTCCTATCAACAAAGGTATTATTTTGGTGTTGTGGTTTCATCTATTGTGTTGTTCCACTATTATTATCTACAATATTTATGTTTTCGGCTATTATAATAGATATGGTACCTTACAAGTGGTATCAAAACACTTTCCTTGGAAAACAATTTTGGGTTATTTTTTTTCAGGGTAGAGACGCATTTCAACGTCTTAAAGCTAAAAATATCTATCATTCAACACATAAATCCATGGTTAGGGAAGAATACACACAGGAACAACAAGTGGTACTTAAGCGCACATTGTTGGCCACCCATGTAACCCTTGTTGGTACCCCTTCGAGTGGTAGAACATCAAACAAAACATGTATACAAATCAACATAGATATCATGAATCCCTCTGTAGATAAACCAATCGACCACCTAACTACTATAGTTCCATTGAGAACAACACTCGTGAAGGTATTCTCTAGTATATGGGTAGTCAGGTAGTATGGATAATGGAATGGTCTAACCTGCTTAGTTGGTTCCCCGAGATATTGCGCCGAGTACTATTGTTGGACCCCACATGTATATAAGAAAGATATATCATAGGGAAAACCCTTCCCTGTAGAAACCCTAAATACCCTAACCCTTGGGAAAGAAATAGAAACATAACATACAAGATTTATTTTTGTGCAACTGTACCTCCTACATTCTGGTTGCGAAATTCCTACACATTTATTCCTGTTAAGAATTTGGCCATTTCGTCACTACAGTATTATTCAGATCAGAGTATAACTCTGTAGGAGTAAAAACAATGGTTTGGATCCTGCATGTGCCATTGTTTGAGACCTATCCCATTGGATTCCTCTCTTCACCCTGATTGCAGTCATACCTATCATTTTTCAGAAAATTATTTTTTTCCCATGGACCTGACCCCTTCTCGACACCCCTATTTGGCATCTATCCCATTCACTTCCTCTCTTTGCATTGATCATAGTGGTACCATTCACCAGTAACAACTCCATTCTATTCATGCCACTGAGACACCCCATGTCCCCCATGACCTCCAATCCATCCTCTTCAAACATCAAGATATTTTTTATACTCCCCAGGGACTTCCTCCTTCATGTGGGGTTCATGATAATTCCATTCCCCTCGTCCCTAAAAGCCTTCCTACCAATGTTCATCACTATCGTCATCCCTTTGCCCAGAAAAATGAAATTGAGAAAATTGTTCAAGAATTTCTCACCGCAGGTGTTATCTGTCTTAGTATTATCGCTTCTTCTTCTCCTATGGTCATGGTACTTAAGAAAGAAGGCTCTTGGTGCATGTGTCCTAACTTTCACACCCTCAACAAACTCACCATCAAAGAAACATTTACCATTCCTATCATTGATGATCTCTTGGATGAATTAAGTGGTGCCCAGTTCTTTACTAAATATGATCTTGTTTTTGGCTACCACCAGATACGTATGAAAGAGGAATACATTCCTAAGACTGCATTTCGAACTCATGAGGGCCACTATGAGTTCTTGGTCATGCCCTTTGGTTTGTGTAATTCTCCCTCCACTTTCAAAATCCTCATGAATCATGTCTTCCATCCTTTTCTCTATCATTTTGTCTTAGTTTTATTTGATGATATTATCATCTATAGTAAAACATGGATAACCCATCTTGCTCATGTGGATCGAGTTCTTGATCTACTCTCCCAACACCAACTTTTCCTCAATCAATCTAAATGTTCTTTTGGAGCCTCGAAAGTCAAGTACTTGGGTCATATTGTTGGCAAGGAGGGTGTTAGGGTGGATCCTAAGAATATTGAAGCTATGCAATATTGGCCTCACCCCAAGAGTCTCAAAAGGTTGCATGGATTTCTGGTTTAACATGATATTATTGCAAGTTTGATAAGAATTATGGAAAGATTGCAACACCTCTCACTGCGCTCCTTAAAAATAATTCTTTCACTTGGAATCCAACAACTGATCAGGCTTTTCAAGACTTGAAAGAGGCTATGTGCACCACTCATGTCTTAGCCCTTCCTAAATTCACAAATACCTTTTTCCTGGAATGTGATGCTTCAGGGAGAGGAATTGAAGCAGTCCTTATGAAAGATGTAAACCCTTTGACATTTACTAGAAAAAAATTGTCAGAGAAATAGTTGGGCCAATCAATCTATGAAAATGAAGTGCTGGCTATTCTGCATGCATTGGATCTCTGGCGCCCTTATCTATTTTGGACATGCTTCCAAATTAAGAGAGATCATCAGAGTCTCAAGTATTTTCTGGAGCAACATCTGATCTGGATTTATGAGTGGAACGATATGAATAATAGAATCAATACAATAAAATAGATATACGGAAAACAACAACATATATCAAGTGAAAAATAACTTCTATTGAATAAATAAAATAGGCTGAAACTGTAAAACTGCAGAATTGAAAATGACTTGCTTGAATGGTGGTAGATATATATAAGAAGAGATGTGGCTGCTATGCACATCCATTTGAGCAGAAAAATGATTACAATGAGGCTCTAGAGGATTTTTTAACATCACTCATGAATGCCAAAACCATAGACATCCAAAAACCTAACCCTAGAAGATGAAATGCCAAAAGTTATGTGGGCCCCCATGGGTAAGTTGGTACCTTAACTTCCTGGGGTCGTAATGTTTTCATACGACCTCTGTTTTAGGCACGTGATAGCCCATTGGAAATTTATTTTCGATAACTACACATTATGCCGTCAAAATATGACTTCGTCTACAATTTGACTATGGAAGGCCAAAAAAACATTGTTTAGGGCCTGAAAACGTCCCTAGAAGTAAAGAAAGATGCGCTGACATGAAAACTTCCAAAATAAGCTAGTTGGATTAGGTGGGAGGCCACTAGTCGCCACTTGGAAGATGTGTAAGGCTTCAGACAACCCCGAAAGTGTAGAACCCACAATTACAAAGAAGAACAAAAGAACGTGTTGAACTAAAAAATATCAATAGGATCTAGTTGGAATAGGTGGGTGGCCACCAATATCCACCTAGATCAATCCTCCCCCCTTAGGAAGAAATGGTCTCCATTGCGTTGATTTCCCCCATCGGGTGAGGAAACTTCTGTTGAATTTGGCCCTGGGTGAGCCACTTTCCTTGGTGTAGGAGCTGCCCTATCTTGACAACCCAATAAAGTTGGATCCTTTGATGGAAATTTCCCTTGATCTGTGTGTCCACTATTTGATTAGTGGATGCATGTTCCATGCAGTTAGGGTTGAGATCTGTTGGTGTCAGTTGTTCTGTGATCTCTGAGGTGTCCAATAATGGTGGAAAATGGTTGAAGGAGGTCCACATTGAACACTAGGTGCAAGCCAAGTAAGGTTGGAGTGTTGATCTCAAAATCATTGCTACCCACAGGCTTGGTGATTTTGTAAGGCCAATAGTGAAGTGGGTGGAGCTTCCGATGGGGCCCTATGAGGGGCTCTTTATATAAATGTAACCAGACCTTGTTTCACACTTGAAACTAGTGTGGTACCTAGTGTTGATCATGGCGGTGCTTGTATTTAGCATTGTCTTTTTGCAAAATCTCATGGAACTGTTGGCAGATGTGTTGAATCCGCTCAATGAACCTGGTGTCTTTGTCTACCTTAGAATGAACATGGGAAGATTCTACTTGTGTGGTTGCAAGAGGTAATGCAACATCAATGGGACCCAAGGGTTGGAATCCCAACCCCACCTGAAATGGGCTATGCTTGGTGGATCTATGGAGAGTCATGTTGTAGTTGTGTTGAACATAGGGAAGACTCTCATCCCATGTACGCGAATGCTTAGATTTTTACATGCGTAGGATGTTCATAATCATCTGATTGATGACCTCTGTCTGGTCATTGGTTTGGGGGTGGAAAATAGTGGATTTAGTGATCTTGGTGTCCAACAATGACCATAGACTCAACCAAAATGTACTAAGGAACCTGTTGTCTCGATTAGAGATGATGGTATGTGGTATTGAAAAATGGACCCTTACTTGTTCGAAGAAGATCTTGCTAGTATCTGCCACTGTGATGCTCTTATTGTACGTTGTGTGAATGGACATCTTTGAAAATCAATCAACTACCACAGATACACAATCATTTCCTTTCTTGGTGGATGGAAGTCTATACATGTAATTGATCTAGGGTATCAAATTTTGCTCAAAAATCAAATTTCTCATAATTTCTTCAAATCAGACATGTGTGTAAGCCTCATCGTTAGGAACCCAACGCAACTTGAATGGGATCAAACAAATGTAATATGAGAAAGATATCATGTTCTGTTCATTTTTCCAAACATGCAAAATTTTTGCTGACTGTACAGTCTGTACAATGCTGACGTGGAAGTTAATTGTATAGGTTGTATGATCATACAATGACGTGGTAGTGAGTTGGAATGTTGACGTGGGCAGGTGTTGACATGGGAGAATCACATCTTGACACATGTCATTTATGGTGGGCCAATATTATGGTGCCACGTGGCCCAGTCATGGGCTACCACATGGCACCCCTCCATTGGTTGGTTGTGGGAAAAGTTTTAGACTCCATAGGAGTCAAAACCGCAACCTCAGGGCGTGGGGGAATGATTTTTTAGGTTCGAGTTACCAGCCCGCCCATGGTGGTCCTTGTTAACCATAGTCTAAAGAAAATATTTCAATTGCAATGTGAAAACGGTCGACGGAGAATAGGGTTGGGGCTAGGCCCCAATCCCCGACACTTTCGCATACGACCTTAACATGTAACCTGTGCCTCAAAACTATGGCTCATGCATACCACTCTACAATTTTTAGCCCACGGTCCTTTGCAACATCCCCTAGACTTAGCATATATATTGGTGTTGGGCAGGAACTCCAATCTTAGCTCTCAGTTTTTAAACACTCCGCCATATGGACCACTCCACAATCTTTAGCCCGACGCTTAACCACACCACTGATAATTGTTGGGCGCGGGGTTGAAATTTCAATGGGAGCAATGGCCACGTTCCAGGACATGTGTCAGCACGAGACTTATGCATGCAAACAGGCCCGATTCAGGCATTGGGACATGGCCACATGCCCCCCATGCAACCAACACCTCCGACCAAGGGGGTGCTAATCTAGGTAACTATTTGACAGTTTGCCTCAATTTGCAGGATGCATGCGTGTGTTGGGTTTTAGGCCCAAAAACGTTGTGGGAGCCAAGTTAGTCAGTCACAGGTGCATTTTGGTGAGCAGGTACAACAAGATTGAAGAGGAAAACTTCCAGGAAGTGTAACTTCTTCGTTTTTTGGCCAAACCAGGTGCCGAAAAAGGATAGCCAGGGGTTTTGGGATGTTTTGAAGCCATTAAATCCATCCATTTTGTATTCTAATAACTGTAAGAGAACTGTTTAAGCATAATGAAAATGATCCAAGGGAACATGGACCAGGAGATGTAGCCCAAGAGAGGGGTGAACTCCTTTATCATTTGTTGTGTTATGTGTTCATTGTTGATGGTTTTTATCAGTCTGATATGTTGCTCATGTTTAAGTAAAAATCACTAAAATTATGTGTTAGTAAACTGATCCTATTACCCAAACACATGTTATTTTACACTTGCAATTTTAAGAGATAAATCTTCTTTATTTTTAAGATCTATTGGAAACATATTCATTCCATTTTCAGATCAGTTGGTATCAAATCCTTGGTTTTGGGTGTAGATTTGTCTTCACGGGATACTTTGCTCAAATACATTGGAGCATTACATAGATACTTGAGGCATACCATACTTATGTTTAACCCTTCAAATCTAGATGAAGTATGTGTGCAAGCTACTCATTTAGAAGCAAGAGGAAGGAATGAACCTCAAGAGGGAAGAAAGATTTTTTTTAATGGAGACAAGGGGAAAAGGAAGTTTGAAGGAAATGGAAAGAAAAATGCTTCAGTAAAGAAAGAGAGAAATAAACTCACTTGTAAACATTGTTCAAAGGATGGCCATGATGAAGACCATTGTTGGAAACTTCTTCCTGAAAAGAAACCAAAAATGTTCAACAACAAAGATAAGACAAACATTGTTGCAACTGTACAACAAGATTTAGGATCTGCTTCAGAAGATGAAACAAAGATCACAGCCATGGGTTTACAAGGTAATAATTCAGTTGCAAGTACTAGTTCTTCAAATTCTTCCATCAATGAAACTCAACATGAAAAAGAAAGGACAGAGCCTTTCCACATAAGGGTAATTTTGAAACATACCAAGATAGATACTCTTTTTGATACGGGATCACAAGAAAACCTTATTTCTGAAGACATTGTGAAGAAACTAGATTTGGAAACTATTTCTCATCCTAAATCATACCCTATAGGTTGGATATGTGACAATGCCAAATTGCATGTGATAAGAAGGTGTAAACTTAGATTTTTCATCACTGCAAACTATATAAATGAGGTAGAGCTTGATGTTATTCCATTGGATATTTGTGGTATTGTGTTTGGAATCCCATACTTATATGATAGGATATCCATTTTCCATCATCATGATAACAAGTATCATTTGTTTAAAAATGGAGTTGAGTACATTGTTAGATCACATACAAAGAAGATGAATTTGTCACCTACAAATGCTAGACAAATTAAAAGACTAGTCAATGCTAGTAAGAACCTTGTACTTTTGATAACTAAACCCAAAGACAATGATGAAGAACAAGTTATCAAAGGATGTGATAAAAAGTTACAATCTAATTTTCATGAGGTTGTTAACGAAAATGTTGAGATGTTTCAGGAACCAAAGCGATTGCCTCCTAAAAGGGGTGTCCAACAAAAGATTCTATTGTAGCAAGGAGGTCCTCTTCCAAACATTGACATGTGTAGGATGTCAAACATGGAGAATGTTGAAAAAAAAAGCAATCCCAAGAGTGGCTTGACAAAGGGGTCATCAAACCAAGCACTTTGCCATGCAAGTCACCAATTGGTTTGGTTCCAAAGAAATATTGTATGTGGTGTATGTGGGTAGATTTCAGAGCCTTGAACAAGACTACATATTTGATTGTTCAAGGAGACATATGGAAGAAAGATATGAAATCAAAGAAAGCTCCATTGTATGCCTTGACAAGTTATGTTTTTCACTTGGTGATAAGGTATAAGAAATACTTTTATGATAAAGTTGTTGATATGCTTACTAGGCCTATTGTTAGTGTTTTAGTTAATGTCAAGCATAATCCTATCATGCATAAGAAATATTTGGAACGGTATGATTTAGATGCTGATGGAAAACATGTTTATGAAAATTTATGTCATGTTAACCAAGTTGAGGAATTGGATTCCTATGTAAACTTTTGTATCTTGAAAAACATAGCTTTCCAAGATACAAAAGTTTACATAGGAATCCAATTCCTCAACTTGGTTAACATGACATANCATAAGAAATATTTGGAACGGTATGATTTAGATGCTGATGGAAAACATGTTTATGAAAATTTATGTCATGTTAACCAAGTTGAGGAATTGGATTCCTATGTAAACTTTTGTATCTTGGAAAGCTATGTTTTTCACAGGGTGAAAGTGTCAACATGATAAGGGAAGTACATTCTTCTCTTGTTGTTGGCCATTTTGGTATGGTAAGGAAGGTGGCTAGATTGCAATGAAAGCATCCTAAGTTTTGGGATGAGCATCTACATTACTTTCAACATGTTTATAACCAGGACAAGAAGTTCATTGAACCAGTTCATTTTGTGCAACAAATCGTTCAAGAACAACTGAGAAAGAGACAATCCAAGTACAAAGCAAGGCATGACAAGTTTAGTATTGGTCTCAAAGGAACCAATACAAGCAAGGATGGATGGATTGAGATTGTAAGGGTGAGGGAACTGTACCCTCATCTACAGGTAGACTGAAAGTAGTCTTTTCGAGGTCCAAAATCTTCTGAATGGGGAGGTGTGATCCAGGGGATCAAATTTTGATCAAAAATCAAAGTGCATAGAATCGCTTCTAATAGTACATTTGTGTAAGCCTCATCATTATGAACCCAACGCAACTTGAACAAGCTCAAATGGACATCGTACAAGAAATATATCGTGTTCTGTTCATTTTGCCAAACAGGCAAAATTTTTGCTCACTGTACAGTCCGTACAGTGTTGGCGTGGCAGTTGACCATACAGGTCGTATAGTCATACAATGATGTGGTAGTGAGTTGGCATGTTGATGTGGGTAGGTGTTGACATGGGCAAATCACATCTCGACAAGTGTCATTTATGGTGGGCCAATATTATGGTGCCACGTGGCCCAGTCATGGGCTGCCACGTGGCACCCCTCTGTTGGTTGGCAGTGGAAAAAGTTTTGAACTACACAAGAGTCGAACCCGTGACCTCGGGGCGTGGGGGAATGAATTGGCAAGGTCAGGCTACCATTCCATCCGTGGTGGTCCTTTTTAACCATAGTCTAAATCAAATATTTCAATTGCAATGTAAAAATGGTTGACAAAGAATAGGGTTGGGGCTAGGCCCCAACCCTCAGTGCTTTCGCATACGACCTTAACATGTGACCTATGCCTCCAAACTATGGTGCACATGTACCACTCTACAAGTTTTATCCCACGGTCCTTTTCAACAACCCCCGGACTTGGAATATATATTGGTGTTGGGCGGGAACTCCAATCTTAACTCTTGGTTTTTAAACACTCCGCCATACAGACCACTCCACAAAATTTAGCCTGGGGCTTAAACACACCACTGATAACCGTTGTGTAGGGGGTTGAAATTTCAATGGGCAGAGTGGCCCCATGCTAGGACAGGTATCGTCACAATACTTACGCATGCAAACAAGCCTGATTCAAGCACTGGGACGTGGCCACATGCCCCCTATGCGACCAACACCTTCACCCAAGGGGGCATTAATCTCGGTAATTGTTCAACAATTTTCCTCAATTTACGGGATGTGCATGTGTGCTGGGTTTTAGGCCCAGAAGCGTTGGGGGAGCCAAGTTAGTCAGTCAAAGGTGCCTTTTGGCGAGTAGGTACAACAAGATTGAAGGGGAAAACTTCCAGGAAGTGTAGCTTCTTCATTTTTTGGAAAAACTAGGTGGCAAAAAATCCCAACTAGGGGTTTTTGGACGTTTTGAAGCCATTGAAGCCATACATTTTGTATATGAGCACTGTAAGAGCACTTTTTAAGCATAATGAAAATGACCCAAGGGAAGCTGGACTGGGAGATGTAGCCTAAGAGAGGGGTGAAATCCTTTATCATTTGTTGTGTTATGTGTTCATTGTTGATGGTTTTTATCAGTCTAATATGATGCTCCTGTTTAAGTAAAACTCACTAAATTTATGTGTTAGTAAACTGATCCTATTACCCAAACACATGTTATTTTACACTTGCAATTTTAAGAGATAAGTCTTATTCATTTTTAAGATCTATTGGAAATATATTCATTCCATTTTCATATCAGTAATCCATCGAGATGGATTCAAAAGGCCTCTCGGGAGTAGGTAGAGGGGTGTATAAGCCTGGATTCTTGATGGATGGCTTGGAAATGACACATGAAGTGCAAGATCTGATATACTTCCTGATGTCCTATTGAATTTTGGCCAACAAAAATGTTTTTGTATAATAACCACAGTTTTCTCCATGCCAAAATGTCTTGCCATCTGACTATAGTGAGCCTCCCAAATAATTTTTTCACACTCGCTTGTAGGAACATAGAGATGGCCCACATGGCATAATATTTCATCATGAATGTGAAAATGGGTGACATTCACGCATGTACCCAAGAGTTGATAGGTAGTGGCGAAGTCTAGATCTTGTTGATAAAGTTGGGGCCACTTGAATGCCTCATGCCCACATGAATAGAGCATGGTGGTGAGTGCATCCATGAGATGTCGATTGAGGCAGTCAGAGACACGATTTGTGCTCCCTATCTTATACTTGATGTTGAGATGGAACTACTGCAGGTAGGTGGACCACTGTTGATGGCGATCATTTTGCAACTTCCCTTGTGTCTGTATGAACCGCAGAGGCTTGCAATCAGTGTGGATGATTGTCTCGTTTCCTAGAATGTAATGTTTCCATTGACAATATGATTTTACAATGGAATACATTTCCTTGTCATAGTTGGGTTATTTCCAGACAATATCTAAGACTGTCTCAGTACGGTATGCTACCAGATGACCATTCTGAGTGAGAAATGTGCCTACAAAATAGTCAAATGCATCAGTCTCAATCTCGGATGGTTTTTGCAGATCGGTTAAGGAGAGTACTAGAGTTGAGCACAGGTGATGCTTCAGATCATCAAATGCTCATTTTTGTTCCTTCCCCCATGTGAAATTTTCCCTCCCACCACCCTTGGTCACTTGGCTGAGGTCCCATGCAATATGGGAGAATCCCAACATGAACCGTCGATAGAAGTTGGCAAGTCCCAAGAAGCTCTGAAGTTTGGTTAGTGTGGTCGGGGTTGGACATTCACATATGAATTGGATCTTAGCTGGATCAACATGTACCCCATGCTCATCAACAATGTATCCCAAGTATTGGACCCTGTTCATGTCAAAGGAGAATTTTTCCAAGTTGGAATATAGCTTGTGTTTACATAGAGTTCTCAAAACCTATTGAATATGTTGCATGTGTTGCTCCCAAGTTTTGTTGAAGATGAGGATTTCATTCAAATATATCACCACAAAAGAGTTGGTGAAGGGTCTCAATACATCATCCATCAACCTCATGAAATTGGTTGGTGCATGTTTTAAGCCAGAGGGAATGACTATCCATTCAAAGAGACCTTCTTTATATTTGAAAGGTGTCTTCCATACATTAGTTGGTTCGATGGGAACTTGGTGGTAGCCAAACTTTAGGTCAATCTTGCGAAAAAACTTTTCCCCCTTGAGTTGGTCAAGAAAGTCATGAATTATGGGAATTATGTACGGGTTCCTGACTGTGATTTTGTTTAATTCTCTGTAATCAATGCAGAGCCACCAGGTCCCATATTTCTTCTGCACCAGTACAAACAAGCTTCTGCAAGGGGAGGATATGAGTCTGATGTGCTCCTTTTGAAGCAGCTCTTGGATCTGACACTTGATTTGATCATTTTCCATCAGTGAGTGACGATAATTGGTAGATTAGGCAGAGGTGCAACGAGGGTTAGATCAATTGGATGCTTGACTTGGTAGTGCATCAGTACCCCGATGGGTGAGGAGAATATGTCTATGTAATCTTCCACGATCTCATCCACTTGCTTCTATTGTAAAGAGAGGCTCTGTGTAGAGGCCACAGTTGTGGTGGAGACCTTTTACTTATTTTGAGCATGGATCACAAAGAAGATGAACTTCATGGTTTGTGAAATGACCCTACTACATTTCTTAGTAGAGATTAAATAAATAGCGGTAGGCGGTGCTACCTCTAGTATCACGTGCAATTGTATACCCAAAGTAATAATAACACTGTGGGGTCTAGAATCATACACAACATGTCTCTTCCACAAATATGGTTGTCCTAAAATAACATCACAAAATTCAAGGGGATTTATATCACACAATACCTTGTCTTTGAAAAATTTATGTCGTAGGGAAGACGACACTGTTGGCTGACGCATAGATCTCTTCCTTGGTGAAGCTAGCCGACGGTGTAGGGATACGAGTGTGGTTTCGTTGGAAGGTATAACACTTGATGAGCTCTACTGAGATAATGTTCTTCTAACTGTTGCTATTGAAAATGAAATGAAGCAGAGCCCCCTTTACCCACATCTATGAGTGAAAGAGGCGTTCCCCTTCCTCTGGTTTGCTTCGCTGGATTTTGGTGGTAGCAATAGTGGCACTTGGTTCAACATTGATAATATACTTCCATAATTTTGGATTTGATTCAGAGTTATAATCTTACGGAAACGTTGGTCCTCCTTACATCGCTACTTTGAACCTTCCAGTTCCCACAATTGGGTTACCGATATGGTTGTTTTCCACTCCGGTGATATCGAATGCAGGTGCTTCAGATGTAAGCACACCACCCACACATCAACCTCATGTCGATTTTTTGTCTTCTTCACCCATTAGGTCTCCTTCCCTTTCTCCTTCTTCGCCTAGTGAAATATCTAAAGAAAGTAGCCAGCTTGATTAGAAGAAGAAGAAACAGAAAGAGAAGAAGAGTAAGAACCCAAAGAGGACCAAACCTCCAACAATATCATATGTTGGATCCAAGCAACCAACTACTGTTAATAGTATTGGGAGTGTTGATGAGGTTGATAAGATTAAAACTAAGAATCTGAAACCCAAATTCCCTTGCAGTCTTTGTAAGGGTGACCACGTTTTGAGGGATTTCTCTGGTCTTCCCAAGGTCTTAGAAATGTGGTCCTCCACATCATAGGCCTCTACTAGACATGCTGGTGACACCCCATCAACTAGTGACATTAAGGTTGGTAATAAGAAGACAACTGTCAAATTTCCTTGTATGTTATGCAAAGGTGATTATTATTCTCACCTTTGTCCTCGCATGGATGAGGCTTCTTCTCTTTTGGAAAAGATTCAACTTCCAACTGGTTATCGTAATATTTCCCCCAAACCTTCGTTAGTTGATGGAATGGTCAATCTGGTTCCATCCCCAGTCAGTCCAGTTGATCATGTGGTCAATCTAGTTTCATCCTTAGTTGAACCACTAACCAAAGTAGCTGATCCAGTTCCGTCACTAGTCATCCCCACTCTTCATCGAAAGAGTGAACCCAAAGTGACTGATCTAGTCCCTTCATTGGTCAGTTCCACCCTTCATCTGAAGAGTGCCAAAGTGGTTGCTCTAGTTACATCATCGGTCAATCCCACTCCTCCTTTGAAGAGTGCCAACGTGGTCAATCTGACTCCTCCTCTGATGAGTACCAAAGTGGTTGCTTCTGTCCCTTCATAGGTTAGTCTTGTTGATCATGTCGTCAATATGGTCATGTCCTTAGTTGAACCAGTTAACAAAGTGGTTGATCCAATCCCATATTCGATCGATCTCACTCTCTCGTTAGAGAGTGCAACCCATGCGGTCGATCTGTTTCCACCTATCGACCCCATTCTCCCCTTGGAGAATGAAACCCAAGTGGTCGATTTGGTGTCATTATAAATCGATTCTACTCTATCATTAGAGATTAAAACCAATTATGCCCATGCTTTTCTCGTTCATACAGAATCTACCGTGCTGAGGGGCATTCCTTCTTCTCCCAGGAAACCTCCTCCAAGTAATGAGGCCATCCTTTTTGATTGGGGTGTACTAACGAGACCTCGTCTTCCCTCTCACATTCCTTTCAAGATTATAGTACAGGTTTGTGGTCAGGACATTCCTTATATGTTGATAGATGATGGTTCGTCCATTAGTATTTTGTCCTCTATTGCTTGGAAAGATTTAGGTTATCCTCAGCTTGTGCCAGTTACTTAGACTCTGTTCGCTTTTAACACAAGAACTAGTCACCCTTTAGGGATCCTTCCTCAGTTTCCCGTAACTTTGGGAGGGAAAAATGTCTTTATTGATGTTATGGTAGTCCAGGACCCCTTGGATTTTGATTTACTCCTTCAGTGATATTATGTCTATGCCATGAAAGCTATTGTGTCTACTTTTTTTCGTGTGATATCTTTCCCGCATGATGGAAGAATGGTGACTATTAATCAAATTTCATTTGTTGGGCCTGACTTGACCATGAACCCAATGACCTCCCTAAATGGGTCAATTATGTGGCATTGTCTCCCATGACTTCAATTTCTGATGACTTAGATATGGTAGTTGACATGGTGATCTCTTCAGTAGGGCTATTGGAGCTTGATATCCTTACCCCTATAGCGGACCTCGACATGTGTTCCTTCCAGAGTGTTCTTCTTCCATCCAATGAAGATCTCTTGGAAGCCATGATTAAGTTTTGTCCCTTGACATGGTGTCCTTCCAGAGCATTATTCTCTTGGAAGCCATGATCAAGGAGAGGTTACGAGCATAGTTTATCTTCTCTGTGGAAAGCTCGTTAAAAAATGAAATAGAGGCCACGAGCATATTTTTCCTCTCTGTAGCAAGCTCGTTAAAAAATGAAACAGAAATGTGGGGATTGAACCCGGAGCCCTGAGCCCTGAGCATAGTTCTTTTCTTGTGTCAATCTCGTTAAAAATGAAACAATCACCTCTCCTACCAAGTCGAGTCTTTCGACAGATATCATAGATGGAAAGTTGATTCTTTTGTTCAGTCTCATATTTGAACCTTCATTTCATCCACCTGTATCATTTTTCTCCATCTAGTACAGAAATTGGTGACAACCTCAAAGTCGGTGAATGAATTGAAGCTTGGGGGGCATGTCTCCAACCTTTGATGATCATTCTAGAGTTAAGCCACTATATTTCAAGCTGGGGACAGAGTACCGAGCTTAGTCTTTGTTCTTTCTCGCGCTCGTAAAAACATGAGAATGTAACCAAGCAACCTTTTATCTCTTTTTCGGGCCCTCATGGATATATGAAAAAGGAACCCCCTGGAGTCGTCTTTAATATCTTTTTGGACTCTCTAAACATGAAAAGATCACAGAGTGATATTGATTCCTTTCCCACTCGTTAAAAGGTTTGAAAGGGCATCTTTCGAGTGATAATTTATCTCTTTTTTGGCCTTGCGAGACTAACATTACGAAAAAGGACAACATCAGAGTCATCTTTAAGTTCTTTTCTGACTCTCTAAATGTGAAAAACCACTGAGTTTACCTTCTTTGGACTCGTTAAACAATCATACATTGAAAGGCCCATATGGGACCGAACTCTTACTTCTTCCAGTTTTTTAAACAAAGGAAGAGGGACTTACTGAAGGTGAGTTATATAGAGCATGTGTTACCCTCCTTGAGCTCGTTAAATTAAAAAGAGGTACTTGTCTATCTGGATGGGGGAAAACTTGAAGGAAGCAATCCAAGCAATTTTTGAGAACATTACCAGTAATTCTTATAGTCGCCCTTGAACATGACATTTTATCTTTGCATGCATTTTAATCCACTGAACCTCTACACTGAACCAATCCTCTGAGTTTCCTTACTCCTTTGGGTCACCCGACGAAAGTCACAGTATCCACTGCATTATCAAGTTTTGGTCCATGTCAAGTTTTCTGTTGTCATGCCTCAGTGTTCAAAGGAAGTATCTGCCTCAAGAGTCAACCATCACAAATTCCTGTTTCAATACATGTGTCAGTCCATGTTCATTTGATCTACCAATTTACATCTCTGTGTCTATTTCGTGTCGTTGATGGGGGATACATCAAGGCCCTCCTTCAATGAGTTTGTTCCTGTCGAATTCAACATCTTATCTGGGAATTAGACCTAGAAACCAGTTAGTACCTTGGGACCTGCATGCCTAAATGGCAGGCCTCCTGGCGTTCAATAGTGGGTTTACATCATTGACTTCTGATCGGATGATTCCATGGATGTTCACCTTCAGCTCATCCATTCACATTCGTTGGAATGTACTAGAGTACCTTGGGAATCATTGACATCAATGGTGATTTCCCTCACTCTTGTTAACAATTTACCTCATTGACCGGTAATCATGTGGTTTCTGCCATGTTCGACATTAGGACATATATTCACATGGTTAGATTCGTACTACATTGGGATTGGTAAGAAGACCCTAGGTTGAGTCATCACTATTATATGTACTTTTCCCGGGTTGCAACGGAGTTTCTTTTGAATATTGACACATATATTGTTACATAGATCCACTTTGTATTGTTCTGTGGCTATGTTTTTTCATCTCGTAGATCTACTATGTATTTTTCGTGGCTATGATCGGTTCACGTCATGGGAGTATAGATCCACATTGTATCTTTGGTGGCTATATCTCTTTGTTAATATAATTATGGATCCGTAGTGTATCTTATGGCATCCATACCTTGCAAGTCTTTATCACCCAAGCATAGGTATGTCTGCCTTAGGTTTGAAACATATTATGATATTTGTTTGATGGTTATGTGCAGCTTTTACCAGGTTCTTCAAGTCCATACCCTTGCTTGAAAAATTCTACAAAGTACTTTAGTCATCACGTCTTCTAACTTCTCACTTTGGGGTCAATTTGTTACACATCAAAATTACTCACTTCAATAGTGTCGCAAGTGTTGTCATTACAAGTGTCGCAAGTGTCGCATCTTGACCATAAGTGTCACAAGATTTTCAAACATCATACTGCCATATTTCCTATGTCATGTCTCTAACGACATCACAGGGACACTTAAGACACCCTCAAATACTGGTTTTAGAAGGATAAATCATACAATGAAGAGTACAAAGCATTTGCCATGAAGAAAACCACCCAAAAGTCAATTTTGGAGGGCAACGCTCCCCTACCCACTGTCAGGGAGTGCCAATGCTCCCTGACCTTCTCTGTGCACCCTTTTGGGGGAGTGCTAGCCTTTTTCAGAAAATTTTGGGTTGTTGAGGAAAATCAGGGATAAATCCCCCTCATCTCTGGAGTTGGTTGGATTCATATCTGAGGTCAAGGCTTGATATTAGGGAGGATCCACAACTGATGGATAAAGATCCTCAACCTATCCTAAGAATATCTAAGGTGGTTGGGTCTCTCCAAGCTTATATAAGGAGGCCTTCTCATGGTGAAGAGATGATAGATATTGAGAGATACCAAACTTATGATCTCATGAGGGAGATATCATTGAAGCATTATCATTCTGTGTGTGGATTATTTGAGAAAGGGTCTGGACAAAGAGAGCTTGGTGAAGTTGTTGCATCTACATCTATGGATGTAAGCATTTCACTTTGTTTTCATTAATATAAATCTATGCTTGGCCTGTTTCCTTTCAAGTTTGTGTACGGTTCATGAACTTGTTTCTTTTATAGATCCATTATGAAGCTAATCATGGTAGATTAGGAAGTATGTTTTATTGTTGTTGCTCATTGTATTATAGGACCTTCTTAATAACTTGGAGATCAAGATCATCCTAGATCGAGCAAGGACAAATGTCGGTAAAGGTATTTACTCTTATTTCTTCTTCATCTTTGAATAGTTTTGCTTCATGAAAAGGAATGTCAGTGTCCAAATTAGAATTTTTCTATCTTGGTCATAGGGGTCTAGTATCCAAGAGGAAATCCACATGTCTGCAGGGGGATTCTCCTGTAACAAAAGTATCTGCCTCAAGAGTCAACCATCACAAATTTTTGTTTCAATACCCATGTCATTCCATGTTCATTTGATCTACCAATTTACATCTCTGTGTTTGTTTCGTGTCGTTGATGGGGGATACATCAAGGCCCTCCTTGAACAAGTCTGTTCCTGTCGACTTCAACACCTTATCCGGGAACTAGACCTAGAAACTAGTTAGTACCTTGGGACCTTCATGCCTCAATGGCAGGCCTCCTCGCATCCGATAATGGGTTTACATCATTGAATTATGATCAGATGATTCCATGGATGTTCGACTTCAACTCAACCATTCACATTCGCTGGAATGTACTAGAGTACCTTGGGAATAATTGACATCAATGGTGATTTTCCTTGCGCTTGTTAACGGTTTACCTCATTGACCAATAATCATGTGGTTTCTTCCATATTCGACATCAGGACATCTATTCACATGGTTATATTCGTACTACATCGGGATCGGTAAGAAGACCCTGGTTTGAGTCATCACTCTTATATGTACTTTTCCCAAGTTGCGACGAAGTTTCTTTTGAATATTGACACATATATTGTTACATAGATCCACTTTGTATTGGTCTGTGGCAATGTTTTGTCATCTCGTAGATCCACTGTGTATTTTTCATGGCTACGATCGGTTCACATCATGGGAGTATATATCCACATTGTATATTTGGTGGCTATATCTCTTTGTTAATATAATTATGGATCCACAGTGTATCTTATGGCGGCCATACTTTGCAAGTATTTATCGCCCAAGCATAGGTATATCTACCTTGGGTTTGAAACATATCATGATATTTTTTTGATGTTTGTGTGTAGATTCTGCCAGGTTCTCCGAGTCCATACCCTTGCTTGAAAAAGTCTACAAAGTACTTCAGTCATCATGTCTTCTAACTTCGCACTTTGGGGGGCAATCTGTTACACATCAAAATTACTCACTTCAATAGTGTCGCAAGTGTCACAAACATCATACTGTTATATTGACTATGTCGTGTCTCTAATGACATCACAAGGACACTTAAGACACCCTCAAAGACTATTTTTAGAAGGATAAATCATCTGATGAATAGTACAAATCATTTTCCATGAAGAAAACCACCCAAAAGTCAATTTTGGAGGGCAACGCTCCCCTACCCATTGTCAGGGAGTGCCAACACTCCCTGGCCTTCTTTGGGGGAGCGTTGCAATGCTTTGTGCACCCTTTTGGGGGAGCGCTTTCCTTTTTCAAAAAAAATTGGGTTGTTGAGGAAAATCAGGGATAAATCCCCCTCATCTCTGGAGTTGGTTGGATTCAGATATGAGGTCAAGGCTTGATCTTAGGGAGGATCCACAACTAATGGATAAATATCCCCAACCTATCCCAAGAATATTTAAGGTGGTTGGGTCTCTCCAAGATTATATAAGGAGGCCTTCTCATGGTGAAGAGATGATATAGATTGAGAGATACCAAACTTATGATCTCATGAGGGAGATATAATTGAAGCATCATCATTATGTCTGTGGAATATTTGAGCAAGGATTTGGAAAAAGAGAGCTTGGTGAAGTTGTTGCATATACATCTATGGCTGTAAGCATTTCACTTTGTTTTCATTAATATAAATCTATGCTTGGCCTATTTCCTTTAAAGTTTGTGTACGTTTCATGAACTTGTTTCTTTTATAGATCCATTATGAAGCTAATCATGGTAGAGTAGGAAGTATGTTTCGCTGTTGTTTCTCATTGTATTACAGGACCTTCTTAAGAAATTGGAGATCAAGATCAGCCTGGATCGAGCAAGGACAAACGTCGGTAAAGGTATTTACCCTTCTTTCTTCTTCTTCTTTGAATATTTTAGCTTCATGAAAAGGAATGTCAGTGTCCACATTATCACTTTTATGTCTTGGTCATAGGGGTATAGTATCCAAGAGGAAATCCACTTTTCCATAGAGGGATTCTCTTGTAACACTTATTCATTAATAGAAGTTGGGGTTCATTGTATTTTTGTGTTCTCTGCTGTATTGTTTTTTGTCACGTTTCATTCTTAGCATAATAAAGATCAGTGGTATCATAGTAGTTTTCTCCTTTTCATTTCTCAGAGCAGATCCCCAACGAGGTTAGAGTATAGATATTTGGGTATCGAGCTAGTTTCTCTTGAGGAAAACCTCTCTCGCCAGCCCAAGAGACCTCCCATGGTGGTAGAAAAGAGAGATGATTCAGAAAGAGATCCTTTCAAGACATTGCTTGAGGAAGCCTGTGTGCAACAAAGGAACGAGATCATGTACAACTTTGGTCATATCCTTCGAAGATTACCAATGGTGGTGACTGAGGCATCTTTGAAAAGAAACCATTTGATAGGTGCGACGCCCTTCAAGGTATAAGTCAATGTTGATATCCACTTATTTGAAGACCAGATAGATGCAAATTCTCTAGAAAAATGGTTGAATCCAATAGAAGGTTATTACTCCATCCAAAAAAAAATTGATAGTGAAAAGATCACCTTTGTGCTCCTTAAATGCCTTGCCCATGTCAGATCTTGGTGGGAAGCTTACCGGGAGAGGTACGCTGTGAATAAATATACACCATTCAAGAGAGAACCCACTTGGGAAGCCTTTGTAGATTCCCTAAAGAAGGAGTTCTACCTTGTTAGAAAATATGATGAATAGTACATGAGATGGACAACTCTATGTCAAAAAAGATATTAGATGGTGTCAGAGTACACTAACATATTATGTACCTTGCACTCAAATATGGGTATCAAAGACTCTGAGTGGCACTTGGTTTTGAATTACCCCAGTGGTATACATAGGTACATCCAAACAAAGATGGATTTCTTGGAAATACACTCACAGGGATATCCTTATCGATATGTAGTCAAAATTGAGCGGAAATTCAATCAGCAGAGTAAGCGAGAGTTCAAGTTTGAAAATATGTCACAATATAATCATGGAAAAGGAAACCCTAACTCACAGAACAAAGGATATAGAAAGGAAGTCCAACTTCAAGAGAGCCATTCTAAGAAGGATAATAAGAAGTCTAGAAAGACATCAAAAAGTTTTGTCAGTTCCACAACATCCCCTGGTAGAACACCGATGAATGTCACTTGAAACAGTCATTCATGGTCGATATCAAAGAAAGATAATCAGAACATGCCTTGAACTCTATTTCAAAGAACAATAAAGGGAAACATATCATCGATGTAGAACCCACTACTACGATCACAAACACAACACTACAACTAGAAGAACTAGAGGAGCTTGAGCAGGGAGAGTGCCTCTTCCACTCTCATATGTGGGTAAATGGGATCCCACTTGATTTCATTGTTAACAGGGGGAGTCAGAAGAGCCTAATCTCACCCGAGGCTTTCAATATATTGAAGCTGCCAATGATTCCACATCCACAACCATATACCATCATATGGTTGAGTTGGGGACCATACATCCATGTTATCCAACAATGTCGTCTGTCATATGGAATCAAGACCTTCAAGGATGAGGTAGTGTGTGATGTTTCTCCACTTGAAGTATGTGATGTTCTTTTAGGACAACCATATATGTTGAAATGTCATGATATCTATGGGTCTTGGCCCTGCAGTGTCATTGTTACTCTGGGAGATCACCTTTATAGAGTACCAAAGGTATCTCCAACTACTACCACTTCATTGATATTGAAGAAAAAAAATGCCACAAAGTAATATCTCAGACCACACAGTTTTCCCTCTTCATGATCTAGTTAAATGATGAAAAAAGGGTCACCAAGACCACTACATCCTCGGCCCAAGACGTTTCCATCTAAAAGAAGCAAGTCGACAAGATTATAGAGGATCAAAAAAATAATGAGAGTCTTCCATATGTTCAACATAGTTCTATTGGCCACAACCCTTTTCAAGTGTGCTTGGGGTTCCAACCATTATCCCCCATTCATATAGCTCTTCTTGTTTCATCTTCACCGATAGAGTCCTCCCACACTCAGACCAAGGTAGCTCATGCAACCAGATCTATTGAATGGATCCAACACCTCCAATAAGTTCATGACATCCTTCCACAACCAAAGTACAAGCAGGGCATCAACTTTACCAAGGAAAGCGTCTCACCAAGGTTCAGATTCAATAGAAGTTTCCCCATCTCCCAAGGGAACTCAATGCAATGTGGAACATTTCTTCCTAAGGGGGGAGGAATGATCCATTTGGATCTCAATGGCCATCCACCCTTTCCATTGAATCAACATTTCAAGCCTATGGTTTTGATAAACCATGATATTCACCGTTTTGATGGGGAATGGAATGTAATTCCATCTTCATTTGTTAATTACAAACATTATGTAATAATTTACTCGTGGTCTTATGTACATTCTTACAGCATAGCGTTAATGCATCAAATCCAATTAGAACTACAAAGTTAAGCGTTCTCAGGCTAGAGTAGTACTGGAATGGGTGATCGCCCGAGAAGTTTTAGTGTTTTAGATGCCTATGGAATTTTATAAACTTAGACTAATTTATCCCACATGCATCATGGGAATTGTTCTCCTCTCTCTCTCTCACATATAATTGAAGTGAAGGAGGCCCTTTAAGAAGGAAATGGAGTGTGATGTAAAGCTTGTTGAGAATGAAGCGTAGCCAACATCTATTTCTTTTCAGAGATAAGCTACCCCATTCTGCCAGTTTGTGTTCTACAATGTTTTTTGTATCTTATTCATTAATAGAAGTTGGATTTCACTGGATTTCTGTGTTCTATGCTATATATATATATATATGTCTCATTTCATTCTCAACATAATCCGGATCAAAATTTCAACTATTAAGAGCCAATATTTTTGGCCTGACATGAAGAAAGATGTGGATGATTACATTGCTAGATGTCTATAATGTCAAAAGTTCAAGGATCAACATAGACATCTAGCTAGTTTGCTACAACCATTTCCCATTCTTGAGTGGAAATGGGAAGTGGTGACAATTGATTTCATCACCAAGCTGACCAGAAAAGCCAAGAAACATGATTCCATCATGGTGGTGGTGGATAAGCTTACTAAAGTTGCCCATTTTATTCCAGTGAAGATAAATCACAAGGAAGCTAACATTGTGGGTATTTATATGAGGGAAATTTCCAGTCTTCATGGCATTCCTAAGGAAATTGTTTCTGACAAAGATCCCAAGTTTACATCAAACTTTCGGAAGGGATTATTCAAAAGATTTAGGAAAAATCTAAACTTTAGAACGACATATCATCCAAAGTCAAATGAGAAAACAGAGAGGGTAAATAAGGTGATTGAGGATATGCTAAGGATGTATGTGATGGATAAACCATCAGAATGGGAATATTATTTGCACCTAGTTGAATTTGCTTATAATAATGGATATCGTGCATCTTTATGTTATAAAAACAAGATTGCAGAGAAATAAAATAAAACAAATGAGAAAATAAAAAATATAAGATACAAAATACAATAGAGACATAGATATACATGGTTCACCCAGTGTGGGCTACGTCCACCAAAAAAATTGCCAGGTCCTTCCTTTATTATTATCGAACAAATGAAGGGATACAACCTACAACATACCCATTGTAACTTCCTCTTGTTTCTCTCATAGTCTCCTCTCTCAGAGTAAAATATTCAATCACTCACCCAGTTGCAATATAATTCCCTCATACATAAAAGCAGGTTGCCTTCTAGGGAAAATCCCTAACATAACTTCTACCGTTAGATCTGCAACCTCATAATGAACGGTCCAGATTAACTATGAAATTACAATATTTTACAAAGAAACTTTTCCCAAAATTTCTCTTAATGGGGGGGGGGGTCCCCCTAGTCAGTTAATGGGGTTCAAATGTGGCTGAAACAAGACCTCTAAATCAGGAATATAATTAGGCTCCACAACCAACAATATCCCACTTGGAAACTGATCACAACAACTCCATTGTTGTTGTACCTATTGGACCATGATCCACCTTGGACCTGGAAAATTTCTCATCTTCACCTTCATGCTTGAAGGCCAACTGAAACTAAGCAAGAACTAAGTTTATCTCTTGTTACTACCTTTGTTAACATGTCTGCAAATTCTGGCTAGTATGTATCTTTTCCAACTTCAATTGTCCATCTTCCAAAATGGATTGTATGAAATGTTACATGTGTTGTATATTTTAGTATTAGAATGAAAGGTTGAATTATTTTCAAGATGAATGGAACTATGGATATCATAGTAGAACCTACTATTCTCTTTCTTCTTTACCAATTCCTCCATAAACCTCTATAACCAAATAATCTCTTTACTAGCCTCTGTAGCAACAGTATACTTTGCTTTTGTTGTTGAAAGTGAAACAAAATTTTGCAGTTTTGAAATCAAACTTATTGTTGTTCCACCTATAGTAAAAACATACCCTAGTTGTTTCACCTAGGTGTTGGACCCTGTCCATGACGAAGGAGGTTTTTTCCAAATTTTCATATAGCTTGTGTTTCCGCATAGTGTGCAAAACCTATTGAATATTCTGCAAGTGTTTTGCCCAATTATTGTTGTAGATGAGGATGTCATCCAGATAAACCACCACAAAATAATTGGTGAAAGGCTACAAGATATCGTCCATCATCCTCATGAAATTAGTTTGGGCATTCGTCAAACCAAAGGGCATGACCAACCATTCAAAAAGACCTTCTTTGGACTGGAAGGCAGTTTTTCATACATCTGTATGCTCTATTGGGACCTGATGGTAGCACGAATTTAGATCAATCTTAATGATGTATTTTCCCCCCTTGAGCTAGTCAAGGAGATCGTCAATTTCAGGAACCAAGTACCGGTTCTTGACTGTGATTTTATTTAGGGCCCGGTAATCGATGCAAAGTTGCCACATCCCATACTTCTTCTACACAAGCACAATTGGGCTTCCACACGGTGATGAGTTGGGTCAGATGTGCCCCTTTTGGAGAAATTCTTAGATCTAACGCTTGATCTCCTCATTTTTTAATAGAGAGTAGTGATATACTGGCCCATTGGGTAGAGATGTGTCAAGGGTCAGATCGATTGAATGCTTGACCTGACAATGTAGAGGTACCCTAATGGGTGAGGAGAAGATGTATTTGTATTCTTCCATGACCTTATCCACTTGCTTCTATTGTGTGGATCGATCGGCCGCAGAGGGCATGGATGTGGCTATAACCTTCTACTCACTTTGAGATAGAATCACAAAGAAGACAAACTTCCCAGTTTGACATATGACCTTCCTACATTTCTTGGCATAGATCAAGGAAATGGCGGTAGGTGGGACTATCTCAGGTATCATGTATAATTTCCTATCCAAAGTAATTATAATAACACTATGAGGCCTAGACTCATATACAACATGAAATTTCCATAAATAAGGTTGGCCCAAAGTAACATCACAAACTTTAAGGGGAGAAACATCACACAATACCTTATCTTTAAAGGGATTGATGTTGTAGGACAGGCAACATTGTTTCTTGTTGCGAAGATTTCTTCCTTGGTGGAGCCATCCGATGGTGTATGGTTGCAGGTGTGACATTGTCAGTAAGGCCAAACACTTGAAAACCTCCGCTGAGATGAGTTTCTTCTTGCTACCGCTATCAACAATGAAGTGAAGTGGACTACCCTTCACCTGTTAGAAAAATAGGACCGTAGAGCAATAAAATAAAACAAATGCAGAAAAAAAAAACACAGAAGATACACAATACAAGAGAGACACAGATTTACGTGGTTCACCCAGTGTAGGCTACGCTCACCAGAGAAATTGCCAGGTCCTTCCTTTATTATTATCCAGCAAATGAAGGGATACAACCTACAACAAAACCCGTTGTAACTTCCTCTTCTTTCTCTCATAGTCTCCTCTCTTAGAATACAATACTTTCCATCAAACATAGCCACAATACATTTCCCTCAGAAAAGAGAGTTTCCTTCTAGGGAAACAAACCCTAACGTAATCTCTATCGTTAGATCTGTGACCTTATAATGAACGGTCCAGATTTACAATGAAATTACAATATACATTTACAAGGCAATTTTTCCTTCGGGGGCTTCTCCCCTGAACCCCCACTGGGGGTCCGCTTGCCCCCAGACCCCCCAGCCGGGGGGATAGCCCCCCCGGACCCCTCAGAGGGGGTACCCCCCCTTTGCACTCCCCCATGTGGAAGAGTGTACATACTTCTGGGGTGTAAATACTTCATGGGGTATAAACATGGCTGAAAGTAAAACACATCTGAATCAGGAAGATAATCAGGCTCCACAACCAACAATCTCCCACTTGGAGACTGATCTCAACAACTCCACTGCTACTGTATATGCTGGACTCTGAACCTTCTTAGACTTGGAAAATTTCTTATCTTCATCTTCATTCTTGAAAACCAGCTGAAACTGAGCAGGAACTCAGTTTCTCCCTGGTTACTCCCTTTGTTAAC
>JASDQU011178178.1:0-26546 GCA_032191745.1 Picea mariana
TATCTTCTGTGACAACACATCAGCAATTGCATTATCCAAGAACCATGTGTTCCACAAGAAAAGTAAACACATTGACACTCGTTTTCATTTCATACGCGAGTTAGTCAATAATGGTGACATTGCACTACAATTTTGTGGTTCTAGAGAACAGCTTGCTGACATCTTCACTAAGCCACTAGGAAAGTCAGTTTTTGATTTCCAGAGACAACACTTAGGCATAGTCAATGCTGATAATTGTAACTGTTGAGTCTAAGAGGGAGTGTTAAATATATTGTATCCTCAACAGACTAACCGTACACTGCCAGCTGTACTAGACAGTTGTACTTTCTAATTCTGTCTTGCTTGAGCATATATAAGCTCAGCTATTTCCTATTGTATGTGCTTCTTCAGTTCTGTTCTGTACTTATTCATACATTTGAATATACTATTCTTTTCTCTCTGCATTTCTATGTCCTTCACAATTTATCAAAAACCTCATGGAACTCATGTTAGATGGAGACAACAGCTTTGACGCAAATTATAGAGGGCTACAAAGGATTCCAAATTTGAGAAAGCTAGATCTGTTACGAAACGAAAGGTGCATTGAGTTTCCAGACCAGTTCGGAGAACCTATGGCATTTCTGAATCTGGAAAAGCTACTCATAGAAGATTTTAAAGGTTTAGAAAAGTTTCCTCCATGGGATGATGAAGCAATGTCGATGTTGAAGTATCTGTCGATCATAAAGTGCAACCAGCTGGAAAATATTTCTGAGCAATTGCAGAAGTGTCGGGAATCCCCGAGCGATTGCAGAAGTGTCGGGAATCCTAAGCACGGATCATAAGAGATGCCAAGACATCCTCCAGATCGGCACATCTTTTTAGAGACTGTCCGTTGAAATTACAAACCAAAGACTACTTTGAGCGTATTTGTATATGTTTTGCTGTCTGTAAGGGCATGTTAAGGCTATGTAGAGTTTTTAAGATCAATTGAAATATTACTATCAAAACCATATAATTGAGCCATTAATTGTGGTCGATGAATGTCGAAAGGCATAATTAGGGTTTAAAATAACTTCTTACATAATTAGGGTTTGAATGCAAAACTATGGATTTTTCTTGATCAAATATCCTCATCCTCCTTCTATTAGAACTTGAATACAAGGAATTAAGTTGACATGCAATAAAAGCCTGGGAGTCATAGGGAAACATAATAAAGCACTTGTAAAAGGGTTTAAAATAAAAGTTGTGTATTTCCTCCAAAATTTTAATGGATGTAACCCTCCAAGATCAAGCTCGCATATAGCAACTCGTTCAAAATATGAGGTAAATCGGGCAAGTACCAGTGACTGTAATCTTCATATTGGGTAGGATGGTTGCAATGCTCGTGCATTAGCTTCATATTTCTGAGAGTATACACAGATGAGAGAGACAAGAAATTTTATGTGGCCGAGCCTTGTAAACAGTTTTCATTCTTTCAGGAAAAGGTTTCACGAAGGACTCCTCCAAGATGAGCTCAGTCTCAAAATAACACTGATTGGTGTCTGTCTTGTTCCACTGTTGTGAACTACATTAAAACATTTGTGGCAAACAAAAATTTGAAAAGTGTACATAGACATGAATACAAGCCTTAAATTCAGGAATGGAAACACAACATTGTTCATATTACCTTAAATGCATGGGAGAGAATCCACAAAAGAACACTGTCATTTTTTAGATTGTGATCTATCCAATTCCCCCATGTTGTCAACCCTTTTTTAAAGGCAGCCAATGGATCCAACCGAGGGTGAAGGTAGTCGCCTTCTTGAAAGAATCTTTCTCTATTACAAATATACTATTAGTTGAGCTGCAAATATTTAGAGACTCCAAGCAATCTTTATCTTTAACCCACGAATGAAAAAGAAAATTCAAAATTCAAGACTCCAAGGATAAATATTCTGAGACAATAAACAACTTACTGTTAAATCTCAATTCATTCCAAATTTCATGAAAACACTAAACCCTAATGCTTCATGAGGTTAAGTTAATTCTAAAACATTGTTTAAAAATTAAATTGTCTAACTAAAATTCTAAGACATTGTTTAAAAATTCATTGGACAACAAATCGCCTAAATAAAATTCATTGGACAACAAATCGCCTAAGTATTTCCCTGGTGTGATTCTGAAACTCAATGCTCCCTTGCTCAACTAAAAAGGGTGCCCATTTAAACTCCACTGATAAATTGTACACCTGCAACACCACATTGCATTAAATTAAAATCGTTGTAACTTAATTCTATTCTGCCCACAGAAAATTCCTGTAGATAGAAATGCTTGCCTTCGCTATGTATGCAACACAGATCTTTTTGCCTCCCCGATATTTTCTATCATCAGGAAATGTGGAAGGCACTGTGGAATTTATTAAATTCGCCACTTTTATTTATTCGAGTGGAATTCATTACAGTCTCCACCACTTCCTTGAAATGACAGAATTCATTAAGTTGGCCATGATTTCCATGGAGAATATGAAACGATTGCTGCTATCCTAAAGAATTCATTAAGCTGGCCACGATTTTTATGGAGAATATGAAAAGATTGTTGCTATTAGTAGGTGTATGGTAGATATGGCAAACTTGGCGGAAATTTAAATCTAATACTGTAAAAAAGAAAAAGTTAATACTGAAGTAAATTTTTAATTTCAAGTAAGTTATGAATGCAATTAGATTGTCACACAGTAATTTCTTAATCATATTAAGTAAATGTTAAAAAGTAAACAGGTTAACTAATGCATTCAAAAATGCTAAAAAGTTATGAACATGAGATCTTATTCATTGATTTGAAAGAAAGACTAAGAACATGCCAACATCTTCAATTGATAACCATACGATTGAAATTTATGGTTAAAAGATCATTAAATGTGCCCATCTCCAATAGGCATAAAAATCTACAGAGTGTTCAATCTGTCTTAAATTATTTATATTTATGATTAATTTAGCTCCAAACGAATTGGAAAAATCTTCATGGCTAAGCAAGAAAGTGTATTAAATTAGTTTGTATTTATTATTAATTTATCTCTAAATAAACAGTTCACACCAACTTAATTACTGGTAGTAAATTAGGTGGATTTAATTATCAAAAAAATCTTCATGAAAGTGTGTTGAATTATTCTTACATTTATGATTAATTTAGTTATAATTTAGCAGAAATTAAAGTTTGAAGAGGACAACTTGTTGGAGGTTGAGTGGACGAAGGAGTTAATATATCTGTTCACTCTAAGCAAGGGTGTCTATGAGCCACAGAATTTGTAATTTTGTTCTTCACCTTAAGTAACAATACACAGACTCTGTGTATAGCTCACCCCTTTGTAATTTTCTCCTCAGCAATATAAAAATCCCATTTAAATGTTGAAATTTGTGAATGACAACAATTTGTGCTTTGGGGTATTTTGGTTATGATTTACAGGAATCTTTGCATACTCTATTGAACTGTGTTTTCATCTTGTAGAACTCATCCACAAAATTCTTTTGCTTGTTGGGAATTTTATCCACTACCTGGGCGAATTTTCACCCCCTAGGTGTTTTCATTATTGTTGGGCATTTTTCCTTGTCCACAAGTCATATACAAACCATACTTGGAAATCTAGTGTTGCTTGGGAATTTATTATTTTCCCACGGCTCGTATACACGTTTTTCTTATTCGCCAATGCCTAAATTCGCCCCCTAGATGTTTTTATCTGCTATTGGTTACCCAAATCGCCTTCTAAACATTTTTATATATTTTTGGTTACCTAATTCGCCCCTTGTATGTTTTCTTTTCCACTACATATCAAATTCATCCTCTAGATTTTTTTCCAAATGTTGGTCAACTCATTCTGTCGGGTTAATTTTCTCTGAGGGTATTTGATCAACATCACTCGTAGAATGTTCGTTTCTTTCCCTTGGTTCGACTGGGTTTCTCTCATGGTCGATTTTCCTTCATTTAGTCAATCGGACTTTCATTTGGTCGACCCGACCACTGGAGTAATCGACTGGGTTTTCATTTGGTTGACTCGACCATCAAAGCATTCAACTGGTCTCCCATTTGGACGACTCAACCATTAGAACAATTGAATGGTTTATGATTTCATCAACTCAACCATCAGAGCATTCAAATGGACACTCATTGGGTTGGCTCAACTTGTGGGTTGTCGATGGGTTTATTATTTTGTCGATTGGACACACAACTAGTCAATTGGTTAATTAGCTAGTCAATTTGTTTATCGACTGGCATATTGCAAGCCTTGTAGCCATTCGAGGAAGGCCAAGATAGAAAAAATAAGTTTATTCTGCAGAAGCATCCTTGTTAGTTAGAAGGATGGGCCCTAGGCCTACCATTTACGGATCAGATGGTATCAGAGTAGGTTCTGAAGGCTTGGAGAACACCTGCATAGTAAACACCCGCAGTCGGTACCAAAACAATGGACAAGCATTGTTACCAAGCCTACAGAGAATTAGAGCACCATCAATGGAAAGGCATCATCCTGAATATTATGACAGGGAAGGCCTGGAGGTTAGATTGGGTCGGATGGAGAAAAGAATTACTACATTGACAAAGTTGGTGACATAACTGCTAGTAATGAAGGGTAAGGAAGAACACTCAACAAAGACTTAGCATGAAGAACACAAGCCTAGACCGGAAGGTTCCAAAGGCGAGATGCTTGGAAACTTAGGTAATGACAACACATTTTCTTCATCTTCTAGTGTTCCTTTCTAAGTTGAAGCGAAGCTTGAAATACCCATGTTTGATGGACAAACTAATGTTGACACCTTGGATAGCTGGTTGAAATAGGTCTTTATCAAATCCAAGAAACACAACAAATCTCCTTTTCCTTCTTGAAGATGACCAAACATGCTCTGCTATGGTGGGAGAGTTATGTGGATGCACTGAGGATAGGCAAGAAGCCCATGGTGATGAAATGGGAGGACTTCAAGGAATTACTAAAGTCACAATTATATCCCATAGTCTACAAAGAGGAACAAATCATGAAGTGGCAATACCTTCAACAAGAACAAGGACAACGAGTACAAGAGTACACTTCTGATTTTAGGAGGCAAGCCATCAGGTTGGGTATCGCTCTAGAAGAACCAAGAGTGGTGATGAAGTACCTTGGAGGACTTTTTCAGCCATATCTGAAGATAATTGTTGCTTCATGGTGTGAAAACCATAGACGAGGCGAGCAAGAAGGTTCTCTACATTGAGTTTGAATCCAAGGAAGGAAAATAGCACATGGTCCAAGATGAAATCAACAAGAAAAGAGACAAGAATATGGCAACCACAACCGAGAAACAAAAGGATTCTAATAAGCATTGAAAACATTACGATGTGGATGGGCACATGAAAGATAAGTGCTTGAAACTTCATCTGTAATCGCGTTCAAAGTGGCTAAAATCCAAGGGGAAAGAAAAGGCATATTCCAAGACAAAAGAAGATGCAATAGAAAGCACCTCCGATTTGGACGAAGTTGTAGTTTGCACCACCTTGCATCAACCAAAATTTAAATTCATTTTTCGATAGTGCTTCTCAATGTAATCTAGTTTTCGAAACATTACTCGATGAAGTTGGTCTAGAAACCTACGATCTAGTGCAACCAAGTTCACTAGTATGCTTGCAAGGGGAAAATGTTATGAGAATTACTTGAAGATGTAAAATCAAGTTTTCCATAGTTTCAGCTATGTTGATGAGGTAGAATGTGAAGTTGCACCATTGGACGCTTGCAAAGTGATGTTGGGTAGCCCCTGTAGTATAAGTAAATTCTCATTAATAATTAATATATGTAATCATTAATATTTGTAATTGACTGTTGTGAAGGGTGCGTCTCTTCACTAAAATCTCTATATAAGACTAGTCATTCATTGTTGTAACACAGATTGGAATAATATATAATAAATATACATTTTATATATCTGGTCCCACTGGTTCTCCTCCAATTGGTATCATATCCAATACATCCATTTCTCTTTTGTTCTTCTACGTATAATTTGTTGTGTGTGTATACCTATGCATGGAGGCTATTGCAGATTGAGTGTGATCTCTTTTTTTGTGTATAGATTGTTGTGCATGGATACCTGTGCGCGGATTTTGAAACAAACTGTTATGCATGGAATGTGAGCTCTCTTTTGTGTATAGACTGTTGTGCATGGTTTTTTATTAGGTGCGTTTTGTTGTTAATAACCAAGAAACAAAAAAAATTGATATAGGTCGTGTGGTAAACATAATAAGAGAGAAACAACATCTCCTTGTAATCACAAATAAATTATTCGTTGAATTAACAATCACCTGTGGGAAGGCTGTGAGGGTGTGACACAAACAAATTAAATCTGAACAGGAAGAAAGTCAGACATGTGAAAACATGTGAATAAGGAAGACTAAAATACAAGTTAAAAAAAAAAGCATAGACATGGAATAAAAAAATTAGCTTTATGATCCACTAAAGAGACCCAAGTGAGTGAAACCATAGTCAAGAGAGGAATCCCACCTCTCACCTCAACTAATATATTTTAATATATATTCTTTAAAATATTTAAATACATTTAACCTTGAAAGTGTAGCATTAAAAATCTATTAAAGGGAACCATGAGAAATTTAGAAACTTCAGGGAAGGCGTCGGGTGCCACAAGAAACATGTCATCAAACACAAACAATACGTCACCCAATAAAGAGTTAGATGATGAGTTAAATGAATTAAATACCTCGGTGGAAGAGATCTCCAAAAAACTCAATGGTGTAGATATAAAAGAATTAAAATCATCGATGGACGAGATCTTGAACAAACTCAACGATATAGATGCAATTTATAAAAAATCAATGAGATGGATGATTTCTCCACAAGACTCGATGAGGTGGAACAAGGATTAAATTTTTGGGAAAAAAACCACAATGAGCTCAAGTCCCATGTTGCATCATTGGAAAATGGGAATAAGGAATTAAATAGCCACAATTTCCACTCTCACGACCCCTTTTTTCTACCCCCCAAACATTCATCCAATTTTGGATCCTTTAATGGATTTATGCACAAGATGAGATTTGATGTACCGAGATTAGATGGAGAAGATGACAGGGAAATCACAAAGTGTATTAATTGAATTGAATGTTATTTTGAGTTACACAATATGTATGACGCCGAGGACAAAATTAACTTTGCATCAATAAAGGAGCAAGAAACCGGTTATTATGGTGGCACTCAAAATCAAAATCAAGGGAATGGGAGACATTTAGAAAGATTTGTTTTTAGGATATTTCAAAACATCGAGGAAAATGAAGTCTTTTCCAAACTAACTCAATTACAATAGGCAAGCATGGTGGATGAATTCTTTAACAAGTTACATATGATAGCTACCCATGTGATTGATTTATCATATGATCACCTCCTACAAATTTCCATATCGGGATTGAAGGAAGACACGAGAAATGAACTTAAAATTATAGATATCAAGGATGTGGATCAATTTCAATTAAAATCAAGGGTGGAAAAAGAAAAAAAAAATCTTTCAACGAACTCCTTGGTCTCATTATGAAGAACCAAGCTCAAAGTTTACTCTTGTCTACAAAGGGACTCCAACACGTAACATAGAAGATGAAAAAAGTCAGTGTTTTATATGTCATGCACCTAAATAGAGGCCAGGCCACAAATGCAAGGGAAAACAATTCTATATGTTTCGATAGAGAGTGATAGGGACATCGACAAAGATTCAGAGGATTCTAATGAAGAATCGAGAAAATCCAAAAAATCTAGCCATCAACATAACAATGCTTCAAGGACGAAGCATTTGAAGGAGGGACCACTTGTAGTATAACAAAATTCTCTTTAATAATTAATATATATAATCATTAATATTTGTAATTGGTCGTTATGAAGGGTGTGTCTCTTCACTACTATATAAGACAGGTCATTCATTGTTGTAACACAGACTAGAATAATATATAATAAATATATATTTTATATATCTGGTCTCACAGACTCTCCTCCACCCCCTACTTATAGGATAGGGATGCTACCTTCTACAGGAGAGAAAACAAGTACCTCTTGGTCAAGGGTGGAAAGGCATACCTCGTCAAATAAAACCAAGAGAGAAAGCGCATAACTCCTCTAGCAGCGAAACAAGGGCAGACAAGTAGGAAACAAACCATGTTTGTAAGCAATGGAATGGTGGATATGCAGAGGCAAATGGAGACCTTGTGTTTTTTTCCACTGAATGGTCCAAATTTTGGGGACCAAAATCATTCCAATGGGGAGGTGTGATCTGAATTGGATCTTGGACAAACCTTCTTGTAAATTGTGTAATAAGCACATCTTTAATTTTTATTATTTTTTTTGTATTTTTTGAAAGTTGGAAGTGGAAATGAATAATTGTGATGGTTTTCCTTCCAAATGAATCCCATTGAAACAATTAGGGTTGTAGCGAAGAGGGAAACGAAGGGAGATGAAAGGATAAAGGGGGGGGGGACATTAGCATAAATTAAAGCTCGAAGAGGGAAACCTACTAGAGGTTGAGTGGACGAAGAAGTTAATGTGCCTGTTCACTCTAAGAGAAGGTGTCTTTGATCCATGGCATCTGTAATTTTGTTCTTCACCATGAGTAACAATACACAGAGTCTGTGTATAGCTCACCCCTTTGTAATTTTCTCCTCTGCATAATAAAAGTCTTATTTAAATTTTGAAATCTGTGAGTGATAAAAGTCTGTTCTTTATGGTATTTTGGTTATGATTTACATAAATCTTTGCATACTCTGTTGAAGTTTGTTTTCAGCCTACAACACTCATCCACAACATTCTTTTGCTTGTTGAGCATTTTATCCAATGCATGGGTGAATTTTCATCCCTCTGGGCATTTTCATTATTGTTGGGAATTTTCCTTGTCCACAAGTCATATGCATACCATACTTGGCAATATGGTGTTGCTTGGGAATTTATTATTTTCCCACATCCCGTATACACATTTTTCTTCTTCGCTAGTACCCAAATTCGGACCCCCAAATGTTTTTATATACTATTGGTTACCCAAATCTCCTTCTAAACATCTGTATTCGTTGTTGGTTACTAAATTCAACCCGTGAATGTTTTCTTCACCACTGAATATCAAATTAGCCCTCTAGATATTTTTTTCCAACCGTTGGTCGACTCGTCCCATTGGGTTAATTTTATCCAAGGGTATTTGGTTGCCTTCACTTGCAAACTATTCGTTTCTTTTCCTCAGTCAGGCTGGGTTTATCTCATGGTTGATTTTCCTTCATTTAGTTGACCATGCTTTCATTTGGTTGACTAGACCACTGGAGTAGTTGACTGGGTTTTCATTTGGTCAACCTGACCATCAAAGAATTCAACCGATCTCCCATTCATTCGACTTGACCATCAAGGCATTTGAATGGTTTATCATTCAGTTGACTCAACCATTAGAGCATTTGAATGGAAACTCATTGGGATGACTCGAATTGTGGGTGGTTGATGGGTTTATTATTTGGTCAATTGGACACACAACTAGTCGGTTGGTTCATTATCTATTCAATTTATTTATCGAATGACATATTGCAAGATTTGCATCCATTCGAGGGAGGTTGAGACATAAATAATATGTTTATTTTTCATACACATCCGTGTTGGTGAGACGGACGGGCCTTAGACCTACCATTTACAAATCACTATAAAAATAAGTTATCCAAATCATCGGGTATACACAGAAAAGGGGTAAGAATGCCTATCCAGGTCTTACAACGATATTCCATTTACATGTTACATAAATACAGGTACATACGTTACATGCTCCACTCATACCAGGTAAAAAATTATACTTCTCAAGGACCACTACATAGAACATAACATCATAGAATTGCTACAACTACAAAGTGTGACTCACATTAACATATGTTCTAATTTTCTTTTAATCAACACACCACTCAAACTTTTACCTTCATTTATTTGTCATCATTTGATCTTCTTCTACTATCACAACATTGTCACCAACTTCCCTTCAACCAAGATTTCTTCACTATGGGATTCATCTTTGAACTTGTTTCCTCCTTGATTTTGTACCTATAGAAAACTAATCATTGATGTCCATATAAAAAGAAATACATCTACTGAGATACATGGGTACCATCCGTTGTACTCGTCAGTTCTCTAGGAATGCACAAGATAGAGAACTGAGCACACACATCATGTCTTAAAAAAAATTGTATTCTCGATTTGCTTCCATACATAGAATGCAAGGTTGTGCCCCTTGATCTCCTCTGGCATCATGAATTGGTCCTCCAGAATGTAGGGCACCATCATCGTCTTCTGTTGTGATTTACAGTGTGGTATTTCTCCACCTGGAAAAGAACATAGTAGTGGCATCGCTGCTTTGTTGGCCATGTAGGGGGAAAAACATGGTCTCACCATTCCTACAATGGAGTTTATCATACCTGCAACGCTGGGCCACAACCTCAACTGCATCCCCAACACCGAGGTCAATGTATCCACCCGCAAAACAGATTGTGAGTGATCCGCATGCCAGTCTTGGCAAGCATGGTGCAATCAAATGGCTTCTCGATCCATTTATAGGTGCATAGGTATTCATCTCTTGCATGCCCCCCTTGATTTTTCTTTCCTTCATAGCCTTGATTGTTTGCTTGACTACAACCTACTGCTCCCACATACTCTTTTCTTCAATTTAATTAGTCGACCATTGGATGCTATTGGTCTTTATCTTTTCATCAAACCAAATAACTCTTGAAACCTCTTCTCAACTTTCCTTTTCTTGTACAATCTCTTTCCTCAGAGTGATAACTCTTAGCTCCTTCATAATGGCACCTTCTCGTTGGTGGACTCTCTCTAATAATGATGGAAAACAAATAACTTTCAAACTATTGCATACCTAGAAGAAAGTCACTCAGAACCAACACACTACTCTACTCTTCACGTGTCCCTAGGATCTCCCATGAGGGAGTCACACCTAGACCTCCTCTAATACCATATTAAAATGGGAGAGTAGAGTTTATTACACACAAAGAATGCATTGAGCACACTATTGAATTAATGTAATGATACATATAAATACAACAAGTTTTGTCTCAAGATAGACAAACTACCTTGATCACATAATCTACAAATAGAGCGAATATCTCAACCTCGCACCATTTTAGGAAGCATCTATTTGGAGACAATCTCTCACATCCAACTAGATCTAACCACCTCCTACAACCTAGGAAACAGGCTCTACGTAGAGATCAACTCTACCTAATCATGACCAATAATAATAATAACCACAAATATGATCACACCTAAGACAAGTAAGAGTTACATATTCCAACATTCTACACCTTAAGATAAATTTCCATCCTTAAAATTTTCCCTTCTCAACAGAAGTCAAAACCATTTTTTTGGCCTCTATTTCACCACACAGAACAAATTCCAAGGTTGAGGCTCACAATAGAGTTTTATAGAAAATCATGCGTTGAATCCATGGCTTCCTCCACTTTAATTAATTTTTTCAATAAGTCTGTCCCCATATAGATTTTGGGGTAAACAACTCCTCCTTGTGATGTGAATGGTGAAAAGCCATGTTTGTGGTGTAATTGTGATGTGACTGGTGACAAGCCACGTTTTTGGTGTAATTGTGATGTGAATGGTGGCAAACCATGTCACATTTATATTTGGGTTGGATAAAGAACATGCAATCTGTATTTACTTTTCTCCAAAATTTAATCACATTTTTCTTTTTTTAAGATACCGTGTGAATTAAAGGTGAGCACGTTTAGGAGTTTGCATCCATTCCAAAATATGGTAGTTGTGTGGTTGTTATAATGTTAGTTCACAATGCAACCTCATCAAGAACCTTGAAATAGATACAAACTCTTAACTATCCCTTGAACTAAACATTTATTAAAACACGTCTAAGACTTCTATCATTGAGTATAGTGTCTTTGAGATGAATACAAATTTCAATCATTGCAAAAATTCAAATTTATTAATTCAAAACTATAATCTCAAACCTATAGAACCTGGTTTTTGAAACTCTATTTCATCACATAGCCCGAATAGACTCAATCTTAGCGCTTGGTCAAGGCTCATGCTCACGACAAAACTCTACAACAAATAAAGCAATGAATCCATGACTTCTTACGCTTTTTATTTAATTTCTCTCCCAAAGTATGTGCACCCCTCTTCAACACAACATCTAGGATGCCATAAAATTCTATAAGTATGAGAGGATATGAGAGTGACATGTGTGCAAACCATGAATGTGGGTTGCCTAGGTGGTCATTGATATTCAATGGTCATATCACAATTTTTAAAGGATAGGCATCAACGTCTAAGGATATAGTCATAAGGATAGGAATAGCTAAAATAATTGACAAAACTTACTTTCTTTAGCAAGGGATATGTGTATAGGGCTATGCAAAAAAAAATCACAAATCCCGAGGTCTCTATAGTTAGGTTGTTGGATGTATTTTTTGTTCGGTCAAGGTATTTTTGGGTTTGTTTCACCATTGATCCCCTCTATCCTCGTTATCAGTTGAAAGTGAATCGATCCCCTATATCCTCATTATCATTTGAAAGTGAGTGTGATCAATACTCCCATCGAGTAGAAATCGTTTTCTAGGTAGAGACGGTGTCTTGATCCATCTATCTCCTTACCTTGAAGAAAACCCATTTTCGTCATGGGTGACAACCAGTCTCCTTATTAATCAATGAAAATAATTATAAATATATAATTTTGTATCATGGAGACGTGCATTTTGATGATTAATAATAACTCACCACTCTTCAAAAACTTGTTAATATTAAAATTGTTGTAACTTTATCTTATGATAATTGTGCATATGAAAAAGAGGATAAAATACATGTTCATCTCTTATCACTAAATTAAATGTTATTTTTCACAGGATATGACACCCAACAACCATTGAGCTATGAAACCCTCCAGTGCAAGTCTGTTCTTGTTCCTGTTATTTCTTTGCATTGGCATTTTATATGGCAAAAATTGTTAAAACTACAAAAATAAAAATCTTGAGTTAAAGTCTTGTTATTTAAACTTAAAATTCGTGTAAATGATGCAGCACCCCCTGCCTCAGCAAGTTTTGCACGACCTCCCGATCTAAGGATCGTTCAAAAACCTCCCTGAGCCGAAGCGGCTCTTTCAAATCCCTATTGGCACCTCAAAATTCGATCCACGTGTCCTTATACGAAAACCCCACCTGTACAGGCAATTGCATCAAGGCGCAAGTTTTCATCTGCACATGGCCTCAACATGACCGCAACCGTTTCCCGAAATGGAATTTCGAGTTTCAGGACTCCCTGAGTCATGATGTCGAGAACCTTGACCTCTCGATTTTCCGACAACCGAAACGTCAATCTGCCGAAATGTCCTTAATGGTGGTTAGCCCACTGGGCCATACCTTGGTCCATGTGACCGTTTTCCCCGTGACCGCAGCCTGCTTCGGGGTTTTCAATACCAAGAGCCCCGGCTCTTAGTCCTCGAGACGGTCGAAGTGTCGATCCCCGAAATGCCGAAATGCCTATCCCGACTTCCTCCTCCAAAGCTACTTTTCCCCGGCTCGTCGTGTTTTGTGATTTCAGGACTTACAACGCCGAAGCGCCTGACCTCTGGTCCTAAGAACTTCCAAAGTTCCGAACCCCGAAGTACTGATCCCAAGTGTGACCGCAACCCCACGCTTCTCTTATGTCATGTTTCGCGACTTCAGGATCTTCATTCCCAAAATCCTGAATTCCTTGTCTCCAGGACTTCTAAAATCCCGATACCCGGTATGCCAAAAAATCGTAACTCTGTTTCATGGCCCGACGCTATTCCTTCATCACTTTTAGGTTATCGCGTTTCGGGTCTTCGCGAATCCTGATGTCCCAATTCCTGACCCTTCAAACTTCTGGTATCCAAAATGCCGAAGTACCGAAATGTCGGTTTTCCACTCCTGGCTGGGATCAACGACTCATAGCCTCCCCTGATCCGACGGCTCACATTCCTTTGGGATCTCACGGGTCAAGAATTCCAAATTCTTACCCTTTGCATTCCTGGTAGCCGAAATGTCGAAAACCTCCTTTCGGGGATTTTCCCGATGCTTCGATCACCACCACGTGTCCTCCTATTGGATGGTCCCGATACTCTCGGTATTTCAGGACTTCGCGACCACAATGACACTGATCACTGGTCCTTCGATCTCTCGGTGTCCGAATTCCCGATAGCTCCCCTGATCATCGCCACGTGTCCTCCCACAGATGGATGGCCCTGATCACTTCAGGACTTCGGGAGTCGCGAAGTCGAAAGACTTCCCTATTCCACTCTTCGATGTCTGAATCCCCGAAATGTGAGGATCTCGTGACATGTGTCCTCCGTAGATGGACGGCTCTGATATCTTAGGGACTTTGGGAGTCAAGACTTCCAATCTCTCGAACTCCTACATCTCTATCTCCCGGTATCTGAAACCCCAATGGGTTTGGATCTCCACCACGTGTCCTCTCCGACAATGGACGGTCCTGATTCTTTCAGGACTTCGTGGATCGGGAGATCACGATACAGCGATTCCATGACCCCTTGATGCTCTGATTCTTGAATTCTGAAATCCCGATGGTTCTGCCGTTTTGGGACTTTGACGAGCCTCCCCTCCTCTCTATGTGAGATTAACTCGCGCGCACCTTCTCCCAAATCCAACAACGGTCGGTGATCTGTGCAAAATCTAACGTCTCAAATCTTCTTCTCCTATGCGCTCTCCTCCTACTGCTTCCTGGACGTGAAACTTCAATGATCCAAATCTTATCCTCGGCCTGATCCGACGACAGTTGTGCTCCCCCTTGTGAGCTTTTGTTTCTTCCCGATCCTTGGAAGAATTCAACTTACCAAAGGTCTCGGCATTTGCTCCTGCTATGAAGCCTGCACTCACAGCTTCTGTCTACGTTCTTGAAGACGCCTCCCCTCCTGAGCTTCCTCAAACTCGAACCCTCCAAAGGTTTTCCTTTTGGCCTCTACAACCCTTCGGCTATGGCCTATGCATGAAAGCACTGCTCCTCCTGAGCTTCTAAGTCTGAACCTCGAAGGTTCCTTCGATCTCTGCTCTAGATTACAAAGTCTCTGCACATGAAGGTGTTATCTCTTCTGAGCTTGTCTGCTGCTCAGACCTCTAAGGGACTTAACCCTTTCTCTCCCTCAGATGGAGAATCTGATGCTCTCTTGGTAGCCTCTTGCTCAAGCAACTCCTTGCTGAGTCTGCAGGGTATTCAACAACCCTGTGAAGGTCCTTCTCCTGGACACTTCTCTGTTCCAGAACTCAAAAGAGTTCTTCCCTGTGCTCTATCTGCACATCCACTCAATGCCCTCCTAGCAGAGTCTCCTCAGTAAAACCTGTCCCTTTTCTGAACTCAAACTAGAGTTCCGCTATGCACTCTAACATCTGCTGAATTCCCTCCTGGTAGAGCTTCCATAATCCTCAGTGATTATGATTTCTCCTTGAACCCACAATGGAGTTCTTCCTCAATGCAACCTGTGCATCTGCTCAATGCCCTCCTGGCAGAGCTCCTACAAAACTCCTTAGAGATTCTGTCTTCTTCTGTGCTTCTCCTTTGCATAGTCCTGTCTCCAAGGTGTTCAACAACCTTGAGATATTTCCTTGAGTCAATGAATTCAGCTAGTGTGCCCTCCTAGCACATCCTTGTCCAAATTCTTCAGAATTCAGGAGTGCATCTATGCATTGGCTCTCAGAAACCACAGCGTTCCATCATGCCCTCTTGGCACGAGACCACAAAGAACCCCAAACCTGAAATCAAATAACCCAATAGATAGCAGAACCTATCTGTCCCTGCAAATGCATACTAACACACATCTACAGCATATAAAGAACACACAAAAACATTCATACAACCACAGAATAACATGCAGGAAAAACTATTGTTTATATTAATATGAAATGCCTCTTTTTTACAAGGTGTTCTTGAGCTCAGACTTTGACAAAGTCTCAGATCCTTCTCTATCTGCTCTTCTCACGTAGACTCTAACTCTCTAACCACTCTTCTCTCTATTCAATACTACCTCAAAAATAAGATACAAAGATATTTTACATGAGGGGGCTCTTCGAGCTCTTCCCTCCATCTCACCTATTCTATTCAATTACATTGTATTTACAATTAATGGTTGTCTAGTCCAGATCGGAGCTAGATCCCAGCCTTACAACCATTTAAGGCTATCTTTAATCTAAAGCATGTGCATAGGCATAGCTTCATGGCTCCACGGCCTTACAACATTTAATTACATTGTTTTCAAATTCAAAATTTGAAACGAGAGGGTTGCACCTCTCCTTCTTCATTGAATGTGCGCTTTGAATGCACTGAGTGGGTTGGCTGGCTGGCGCATGGATGGCTAGAGTGATTCTCTTGCATCATACTCCTCTGCTGCGAAAATTCATGAGCTCCTGCTCATGAGCTCTCCACTTCGACTGTTGAAATCCACATGTATCCCAAACAACTCTTTGGAGCTATCTCCCTGCTTTGTTGTTGTTGTTGTTGCTACTATGGCAGATCTTCTTCTGCTCAGCCTTTCTCTGTTGATCTGAGCATCAACCTTATGATCTCATTGATCACCTCATCCAACTGCTGCAATGCCTGTCTTTGTTCGTGCAGTCTCCTTTGCTGCAATTTCTCCCTTCAAATGGGCAGATCATCATGATCTCCCATGTCATCTTCTTCCCCTCCTGTGGCACTAAGTGTCCACTCTATTGCAGACTCCAATTCTACATTCCCATTACTGAACTGCATCTCAGCTTCCTCCTCTTCTGACAGCTTGACTGTCAACCCTCCTGCTGGCATATCTCCAGCTTCTTCCAGTTGCTCCTCAGCCTGGAATTTCCCTTCATCAGTTTCCAACTTCATCTGTTGGATGTGCATGCCCTGCACTATCACCCTTCTCTCCAGGGATTCTAACTCTTGATGCAGATCAGCAAAGATTATGTTGTCTGCCTTTTCTTTGGCTTCTTCTACTGCAAGATCCAATGTTGCAGTCGTTTCCTCTTCAGCTTCTTGGCTGAAAAAATTGAGCCATTCCTCAGAATCCTCATCTCCTTCTTCTGGTTGGGCAGCCTCTAACATCTGCTCCAATTATCTGACAGTCACATTTGGCTATCCTTCTCCTGTTGCTGCTTTTGCAACATGCATGATGGCCTCATCTTGGCTCAATGGAAGGAATATGCGAATTCCCCCAATCATCAGAAGATTCCTCTGATCCTCCTTCTCTGTCAGTTGTCCTTGCTGATATGAACTCAGCTCTGAGCTCATCTACTCTCCCTTGCCCTCCTGGCAGATTGGGATTTTTCTGTTTTCCTCTTGGCAGTCTATGAGATCCTTGGATCCCATCTCATTGCCCACCTGGCAATGTGAAATTTCCCTGCTGTCCTTCTGATAGTCTATGAGATCCCGCAGCGATATCATCTCATTTCCCACCTAGCAATATGAAATTCCCCTGTTGTCCTCTTGACAGTCTGTGAGATCCCGTAGTGATCTCATCTCATTGCCCTCTTGGCAATTGGGAATTTCCTCTCTACTCTCCTGGTAGTCTTCGAGATCTTCAGCTGATCTCAGTTCATCCTCATCATTGAGATTTCTCCTAGTCTCTGGTTCACATGTCTGAACCATCTCCTCCTCTAGTCCATTGAGGGTTTCAACATGACTCAACCATTCCTTTAACAGCCTCCACTGTCTTTTGGCCACCAATTCCCTGACTGGCCATTTTGCTTTCCTCTTCATGGGCCATTCATACACCCATCGCGACTTTGTGTTCTGTTGCATCTACAATGCGAGATTTTCCATTCTCGCTCTGATCTCGGCGAGCTCCTTATCCACCTCATCTTTGCTCGGCTACTGGCAGTTCTTCTTCCCATCGCATGCATGGCCTTCAGTGGCCATCTCTGCCTCCTATCTGTCTTCCCTCCTGGCAAACCTATTGCTGTCACTCTGCAACCCTAAGTGTTTCATCTTTTCCTATAATCCTCTAGACTATCTTCCTTCAACTGTTGCCTACTTGCAACAATCACCACATAGTTTCTTCAGCACTCTGTCTTCTCCTGCCTGTCTTTGCAAGCTACCTCTGATACCAAACTGATGTATATCAAATTTTTTCCTTCCTACTCCCTCTGCCTGAAATATACAAATAGAGTCAAGCTCTGATACCACACTGACGATGTGTATCAGACTACTACTCCTCTTCTGGCTCCCTTTTCCTGAAATATACAGACAAAAACAAGCTTTGATACCACATTGACGCATCACCCCCTACCTTAGCAGGTTCTACACGACCTCCCGGTCTAAGGATCATTCAAAAACCTCCCCGAGCCGAAGCGACTCTTTCGGATCCCTATCAGAACCTCAAAATTTGATCCACAGGTCCTTATAAGAAAACCCCACTTGTACAGGCAATTGCATCAAGGCACAAGTTTTCATCTGCACACTGCCTCAACATGACCGCGACCTTTTCCCGAAATGGAATTTCGGGTTTCGATACTCCCTCAGTCCTAATGTCGAGAACCTTGACCTCTTGATTTCCTGACAACCGAAACGCCTATCTGCCGAAATGGCCTTAATGGTGGTTAGTCCCCTGGGCCATACCTTGGTCCATGTGACTGTTTTCCCCATGACCGCAGCCTACTTCAAGGATTTCAATACCAAGAGCCCCGACTCTTAGTCCTCGGGATGGTCGAAGTGTCGACCTCGAAATGCCAAAATGCCTATCTTGGCTTCCTCCTCCAAAGCTACTTTTCCTCGGCTCGTTGCGTTTTGCGATTTCGGGACTTCCAACGCCAAAGTGCCTGACCTCTCGTCCTCAAAACTTCTGAAGTTCTAAACCCTGAAGTACCTATCCCAAGTGTGACCGCAACCCCATGCTTCTCTTATGTCACGTTTCACGACTTCGGGATCTTCATTCCCAAAAGCCCGGATTCCTTGTCTCCAGGACTTCCGAAATCCCGATACCTGATATGCCGAAAACCCGTAACTCTGTTTCGTGGCTCAGCGCTATTCCTTCAACGCTTTCAGGTTATCGCATTTCGAGTCTTCGCGAATCTCGATGTCTCAATTCCTGACCCTTCGAACTTCCGGTGTCCAAAATGCTGAAGTACCGAAGCCCGAAATGTCAGTTTTTCGCTCCTGGCTGGGATCAACGGCTCATAGCCTCCCCCGATCCAACGGCTCACGATCCTTCGGGATCTCGTGGGTCAAGAATCCTGAATTCTTACCCTTTGCATTCCCGGTAGCCGAAATGTCGAAATCCTCTTTTCAGGGATTTTCCCGATGCTTCGATCGCCACCACGTGTCCTCCTGTTGGACAGTCCCGATACTCTCGGTATTTCAGGACTTTGCGACCCCAATGACACTGATCACTAGTCCTTCGAACTCTCGGTGTCCAAATTCCCGGTATCTCCCCTGATCATTGCCACGTGTGCTCCCACATATGGACGACCCTAATCACTTCGGGACTTCGGGAGTCGCGAAGTTGAAAGACTTCCCTGTTCCACTCTTCGATGTCTGAATACCCGAAATGTGAGGATCTCGTGACACGTGTCCTCCGCAAATGGACGGCTCTGATGTCTTCGGGACTTCGAGAGTCGAGACTTCCAATCTCTCGAAGTCCTACCTCTCTGTCTCCCGGTATCCAAAACCCCAATGGGTTTGGATCTCCGCCATGTGTCCTCTCCGACAATGGACAATCCTGATTCTTTCGAGACTTCGCAGATCGGGAGATCGCGATACAGCGATTCCATGACCCCTTGATGCTCTGATTCCCGAATTTTGAAATCCTGATGGCTCTTCAATTTCAAGACTTCGACAAGCCTTCGCTCCTCTCTATGCAAGATTAACTTGCATGCACCTTCTCCCAGATCCAACAACGGTTGGGGAACTGTGCAAAATCTGACGACTCAGATCTTCTTCTCCTATGTTCTCTCCTCCTGTTGCTTCCTGGATGTGAAACTTCAATGATCCAAATCTTGTCCTCGGCTTGATCCGACGACAGCTATGCTCCCCCTTGTGAGCTTTTGCTTCTTCCCGATCCTTAGAAGAATTCAACTTACCAAAGGTCTCGGCCTTTGCTCCTGCTACAAATCTTGCACTCACAACTTCTATCTGCATTCTTGAAGACGCCTTCTCTCCTGAGCTTCCTCGAAATCAAACCCTCCAAAGGGTTTCATTTTTGCCTCTGCAACCCTTTGGCTATGGCCTGTACATGAAATCACTGCTCCTCCTGAGCTTCTACCTCTGAACCTCGAAGGTTCCTTCGATCTCTGAACTAGCTTGCAGAGTCTCTGCACATGAAGGTGCTATCTCTTCTGAGCTTATCTGCTGCTCAGACCTCTAAGGGACTTAACCCTTTCTCTCCCTCAGATGGTGAATCTGATGCCCGCTTGGCAGCCTCTTGCTCAAGCAACTCCTTGCTGAGTCTACAGGGTATTTAGCAACCCTGTGAAGGTCCTTCTCCTGGACACTTCTCTGTTCCAGAACTCAAAAGAGTTCTTCCCTGTGTTCTATCTGCACATCCACTCAACGCCCTCCTGGCAAAGTCTCTGTAGTAAAACCTGTCCCTTTTCTGAGCTCAAACCAAAGTTCAGTTGTGCACTCTAACACCTACTCAATGCCCTCCTGGAAGAGCTTCCAGAATCCTCAGTGATTCTGATTTCTCCTTGAACCCACAATGGAGTTCTTCCTCAATGCAACCCGTGCATCTTCTCAATGCCCTCCTGGCAGAGCTCCTATAGAACTCCTCAGAGATTCTGTCTTCTTCTGTGCTTCTCCTCTGCACAGTCCTGTCTCCAAGGTGTTCAACAACTTTGAGATCCTTCCTTGAGTCAATGACTTCAGCTAGTGTGCCCTCCTAGCACGTCCTTGTCCAAATTCCGCAAAATTCAGGAGTGCATCTATGCACTGCCTCTCAGAACCCACAACGTTCTGTCACGCCCTATTGGCATGAGATCACAAAGAACCCCAAACCTAAAATCAAAGAACCCAATAGATAGCAGAACCTATATATCCCTACAAATGCATACTAACACACATCTACAACATATAAAAAAGACACAAAGACATTCATACAACCACAGAATAACATGCAGGAAAAAATGTTATTTATATTAATATGAAATGCCTCTTTTTTACAAGGTGTTCTTGAGCTCAGACTTTGACAGAGTCTCGGCTCCTTCTCTATCTACTCTTCTCACGCAAACTCTAACTCTCTAACCACTCTTCTCTCTATTCAATACTACCTCAAAAATAAGATACAAAGATATTTTACATGAGGGGGCTCTTCGAGCTCTTCCCTCCATCTCACCTACTATATTCAATTACATTGTATTTACAATTAATGGCTGTCTAGTCTAGAACGGAGCTAGATCCCAGCCTTACAACCATTTAAGGCTATCTTTAATCTAAAGCCTGCGCATAGGCATAGCTTCATGGCTCCACGGCCTTACAACATTTAATTACATTGTTTTCAAATTCAAAATTTGAAACGAGAGGGTTGGGCCTCTCCTTCTTCATTGAATGCCCGCTTTGAATGCGCTGAGTGGGCTGGCTAGATGGTGCATGGCTGGCTAGAGTGATGCTCCTACATCAGTAAACTACCCCAAAATTCATAAAAACCAATGTTTGAGGGAGAAAAATGATGCATTTTGTGTGTTGTTTTAACCCTAGCCAGTCAATCCTCAATTACTAGATCCCTAGCAGAATGATGTTGGATTTTTAGAGATTAAAACACTAAATACCCCATTTTCAACAATTTAACCACCAAATATTCTTCAATGGGCCCGAACATCTTTTTTGGGATAGTATAAAGGTTGGTGATTATGTTTTTCTCGGATTTTTTTTATTTAAACTAAAAATATTTGTAAATGGCCTCAAAATTCATAGAAACCAAAGTTTTAGGGTGAAAATGGTGCATTTTGTTTGTTGATTTGTAATTGGCCATGCAATCCTTGATTATTGGATGCTTGATGGAACACCATCATATTTTTATAGATGATAACACTAAATACCCCAGTTTCAACAATTTAGTTGCTAAATACTCTTTGATGGGCCCAAACATCTTTTCCATGATAGTATAAAGGTTGGTGATTATGTTTCGATGGGAATTTATTTTATTTTTTCCTTCTTTAATATCAAATGACAATGGGGAAAGAGATTTGAAATTGCATTGTCGGTTGATGCCAACATATTTATGATATTTGTTGCAATGGAAGCGAATTTTAAATAATTTCTCTCTTAGATTGGCACATATTTATTTAACCTTCAATGTTCCACTGCTAACTAGTTTTTTAATTAAAAGAATATCGTTCTTTGATCAACTACACAACACCCATTTTGTTGTCACCTACTTGATCATCAATGGGTGTAGGTGGAGCTTCAAGCATTATTAACACACTAGTGGTACATTGTTTATGAATTACCTTCATCCTTGTAAGTTCTAGCCAGTGCTCTTTTTCAAAACAGAATCCAACACAAAGCTTCTTCTAGAGGAACATCACACAAAATATCTGAAACATGATTTGATTCAATGTAATAGTCATTAAGCACATCCAAGATAACATTCAAGCTTCCTAGTTATTCTTTCAGAGATGCACAAGCATAAACTTTGAATGTGTGTGATATTGAACTAACTAGTTGCATCGGTCGAACTCCCATGGATTTATGATCATCATTTTCTATCATTCCTATTCCTACAACTGTCCTTAACTTATTTCCATATGCTAATATCACCATCCTTTGTAATTAACATTTATCGATGTGACATGCCCCATCAAAGACATGAATGTTGAAATTAGCTCATCTAGTTATGTCTCCCTGTGATCACATTATTCCAATTCATTGACAAATGTCTCCTACCAAACATGGGCAATGTGAGCAATAGCATGCTCAAAGCCATGGTAGTGAAATGGTGCTGCAAGTCTAACTACAGTGTGGAGCATTACCACTAAATGACTCTAAGTTCCCTCAAATCATATTAAACTTTAATCTGGAATTGTTGCATGGATCCACCTTGAAAGGAGGTAATTGGACATGGCATGGAAACACCTAGGTATTCTTTGCATTTATTATTGCATTGGATTCATTCAAATCTACGATTGAACCACAATCCATGTGTTGATAACCCTTTGATTGCATATTATGGTGTTCCTTGGATCTTTGCAATCAGTTTACATAATCAAATAAGAGGCATGTACGTAATTACACAATGAGGTATTGTGATCTTTTAGGAATGTAAAGCTCACCTCATTACAAAAAAGAGTCATGTAAAATCGAAGGAGCTTCTATGTCGTTGCGGATTGAAGAACACGTCAAAAGAGAGGAAAATCTAACTTGGCAAAAAGTGAACGACTTTTCTATGATGGTTGCATAAAATATTGAATCAACTATGCTGGCTATTTATATAACATCAAATCAATTAATGAGATTTAAGGATTTACTTTAGATGTGGCTCAACATTGAGCTTTCACCATTGTCAAATGACAAATATGCTTCTGATGACCCAAATAAGAGGATAACTTGCCATGCTCACACACTATTAACTCTTGCAACTTTTGTTGATGTGAATAAATGTGCAAGAAGTGGTCATCTTTTCTTCTCAATTGATACAAAAAAGTTTTGTGCATCCCACTTTGTCAAAATCACTATGATCAATTCCAAGTATTTAGGTGAGAATTAATTATCGCTCAAGATCTGAAGGTAGTAAAATTTCACATGTGCACCTAGAGTCACTAAGGCATGACTATAGGTGGAAATTTGAAAAAAAAGGGGCCCATGTTTTTCATTATGGGACTATTGAGGGATCAATAATATCTCTAGTGAGAGATAACTAAATCCTCTAATACTTTACTTTATAGTGATGGCATTACAATGTAAATTGATAGATATACTTGATTGGTGGTTGAACTCGCCATACGATGCATCCACTTCTAACCCTTTTCCTTGGAGACAAGTTTGATAGTAGAGACACTAGCACCCAAGCATAGCATATATATAAACTGTCTGTTTATTTTTGTTTTTTCTTAGACTAGAGTGCTTCATGTAATTCACATAGAAGTGGATTTTCATGCAAGTTCTAAGTAAGATGTCATTGATTTTTATAAGATCCATTGCATGCTTGCTTGGACAATCTAACTCCATGATCAATAACAAAAATCATATGACTCACTACCAACCATGTTGAATGGTCTTGACTTGTCCCTCTTCTATTCCATATGTAGCTAGTAAAGTTTTGGTCATCTTAGTTTCTTCAAAACAAGAATTTTTTTATTGAAAAAATTATTAATGTTTTGGTTATATTAGTACTTTTAGTCACACAAAAGACATGGAAGGGATGGTGGCAAGTTAAAATCCTTCAAAATTATGCAACAATTATGTGTTTTTATGGAATTGTAAGAGAGGAGATGGATATATGATTACTCGATCTTTATCAAGACCTAGAATTCTAATGACCCCATTTTGAATATATCTATCTTACTGACTTTCCAAATTACTGCAATGAATGACATTAATTTTTCCATGAATTCTTTCAATGTATTTCATATGACATTGTAGAATCATACCACCTCCCTAGCCTCGACATATTTCATTCCTACTCTGCTTCCATCTGGCACCATTTTTCTTCCTCTGAAAGGTGCATGATAATGAAGATTTCAAGTTGATTATGAAGCTTTCAATATAATGAGCATGGCAAGGCATGGCATGGCATGGCAAGGGAAATAAATGCAAGGAAAGACATGGCAAGTCAAGGCAAGGCAAGGCATGGCATGGCATGACATGGCAAGGCAAGGCAATGGAAGGAAAGGCATGTAAAGTCAAGGCAAGAAAATACATGGCATGGCAAGGGAAGGCAAGACAAGGAAATGAAAGACATGGCATGGCATGACATGGAAAGACAATGCATGGAATGGCAACACAAGGCATGGCATGGGAAGGAAAGACAAGGTAAGGCATGACATGACAAGGCAAGGCAATACAAGGAATGTCATGACATGGCATGGTAAGGAAAGGCATGGCATGACATGGCATGACATGGCAAGGCATGGCATGGCAAGGCAAGGCAAGGCAATGCAAGGCATAACATGACATGGCATGGCAAGGAAAGGAATGACATGGCATGGCAAGGCAAGGCATGGCATGATAAATCAAGGCAAAGCATGTCAAGGCAAGGCATTGCATGGCATGACATGGCATGAAAAGTCAAGGAAAGGCAAGGCATGAAATGGCAAGGCAAGGCATAGCATATCAAGGCATGGCATGGCAAGGCAAGGCATGGCATGGCATGGCATGGAAAGTCAAGGCAAGGCAAGGAATGGCATGGCAAGGCAAGGAAAACATGGAAAGTAAAGGCAAGGAAAGGCATGGCATGGAAAGGCAAGACATGGCAAGGAAAGGTAATGCAAGGCATGGCATGACAAGGCTAGGTATGGCATGGAAAGGAAAGGAATGACAATGCAACGTAAGGCATGGCATGGGATGGCATGCCATGGCAAGGAAAATCATGGAATGGAAAGGCAAGGCATGGCATAGCAAGTCAAGGCAAGGCAGGACAATGCAAGGAAAGGCAAGGCTAGGCATGACAAGGAAAGACAAGGCATGGAAAGTCAAGGCAAGGCAAGGATAAACATGGCAAGATAAGGAAAGGCATGCCAAAGCAAGGAAAGGAAATGAAAGCCAAGGCAAGGTAAGGCAACTCAATGAAAGGAAAAGGCAAGGTAAGGCTAGGCAAGCAAGGCAAACAAAGGCAAGGAAAGCAAAGGCTAGGCATTGTTCACATACTTTTTTGTGGACGCTCCATCAACTTGGCATATTGCACATTCATCCATGGAGTTGGCTACCTTATAATTCACGCACGTGGAGTGGTTTCATGCATGCACATTCTTGGAGGGAACATTCCATGTGGACACTTGGCATTTGAATTGGCTTGATGCCTATTTTTGGTGGTGTTCCCTTCTTGAGCATTATTTGGTGCATACTACACCTATTTTTGGATGAGGGAAAATTGCTTTGGAGAGGCTAATGTCCACATGTTGTAACATGGTCAACCATGGATTGAAGAGAGATATAAATAATTCATTATTATAATATTTATTTGACTTGTTATGGAGTTAGTTAACAAATAATAATATTTTATTATATAAGAGAAGAGACTCACTCTATAAAGAAGAGTTCTCTCTCTCCATTTTAAAGGGTGGAGAATTTGGGTATTTAGGATCTCTCCTCTTGGGCTACATTGTAGAACATTTTGGCAAGCTTAATGGATAATTTGTGGTATATTTTCAGTTGATGTGAGGCTTTATTGTGCACTCATATACATTTTGATTTTGTATTAAGAAACCCTTGTAACATGTTGGTATTGACATTATAATGAACCATGCTTCATTTTGGATAGAGTAATGTGAGGTTTAAACACTCTTATTTCTATTTTGATTATGTTAGAATAGATTTCTTTAAATCCATTTAGATTAGATTTATTTCTTACAATTTCATATATAACAAAAAACAGTGGATATCAAAACACTTTGAAATTCATACATTCATCAACATAAAATGCAGAAACAATGAGATTAATAAA
>JASDQU011178180.1:8851-23344 GCA_032191745.1 Picea mariana
CACCTAATATAAAAGTACTTTTATAAAGTATAAAAAAAGGTTACTTAAAGTGGATAAAAAGTGTTTTTATAAGTATAAAAAAATGTGTAAAGGAAATATATATATATATATATATATATATATATATATATATTGGAGAGAGGAAAGTGAAGATAAAAAGAAAAGAAGGGTGAAGAAAAGTTTTGAACTACAAATTACCTTGAACATACAAATTGATTAAAATTTAAAAATAAATCTTAAAACCAATTCAAGTTTATTAAAAAAAACAAATGGACAATTCCATATATAAATCGAAAATTTGAACTAAATGTCCCTTTTGTGAAATGGAGTTTGAGTATATCACAATTTTTAAAAATCAAAATCGTTTTTGTCTGATTAGTGAGAAATCATTTATTATGGAAGAATATCAAGATAATTCATAAATACAATCACGAATATTGAAATGAGAACTAGGACATTATAAAGCGAGCAATAAAAAATTTCTATTTGAAATTGATAAGGAGAAACATTTTAATGGGTTAACACAAAAATATTATCGTTACTTTAAACAACATATTTGGAAACTCGTCACACAAAATGAAGAACTAAATACCAAAAGACAAAAAATGGACCAAGACTTACTAGAACAAGATGAAGAAATATTATGATTAAAAAATCATAATCAAAATTTACTAATTAAAATAAGATTCAAAACAAGAACAATCAAGGTCTCGAGGAGAAATTAATTGAAAAAGAAGAAGAAATATCCATCCTAATGAACCTTAACTAGAAGTTACTTGAACAAATCAAAATCTTAAAGGACAAAAGAAAGAAGAATCTAGAATCAAAAAAAGACGATAGGTCAGAAAATAAGGAAGAAATTTTATGATTAAGACGACATCATCAAGATTTATTAACTCAGATTAAAAATCTCAAGCATGATAAGAAGTCTTTACAATAAGAGTTAGATCTAAAAACATCATTATTCGACAAGCAAACAATGACTGACCTAATAGAGAAATTATCTGGCATTCAAATTTTGACAGTGGAAAAATGAACCAATACAAAGTCAGTTGATGTTCAAATTCAAAAGAATACTTACATTGAAAAATCATTGAAAACATCAAAAGAAGATGATTTCAAGGAAAACTCACAAGAAATTAGGATGCCTTATCGTCATCCAAATCACAAGAGTCATTACAACCAATGACTAGGAGAAGAGGAAAATAAACAATGTTCTTCTTACCAACAAATAAACTACCACACTAAAAAAGAACAAAGACAAAATCAACAACTTGTAGGGAAGCTTAAAATGAGAATCCCCATCCGAACAATCGATCATCAAACAATTCCAATGAAAGTATATTTGGGATGGATAACTCCCCAGAAGATGCAACACATCAGCTTGGGAATTCAAAGGTTATATCATCTTGTTTTGTCGAGAGTCACAACTACAAGCACATAAAATTTGAGAAGACATTGTGTGCCGGAACACAATTTAAAAGGGAATCCTTCCAATGATTATGCTTTGAGGACAAAGCATTTTTAAGGGGAAGGAAATGTTATGAACATNAAAATAGATATTAATAACATAATAATTAAATGATAATTAATAAATAATTATTATTAATAATGAAAGGACATGTCTCAAAGGACATGACTATTGGTTAAGGGCACTCCTTCATGGGTATATAAGCAAGCCCTCATTCTCATTTGTAATCATCTTACTATTCATTCTTATACATTATATATATTTTTCCGCATGGATTTGATTACTATATTCCAGATATTTTGGATTATTTGTACATGATGAACTTTTTTCATCTCAAGGGGGGTCCATTCTCTTGGGTTGTGCAGGCTAGCAGGCAAGAGAGATGGTGTGCTTTGGATTGTTTTGTGTTGAGAAACTTGTGAGAAATTGAGTGTTGATTGGTTTAGGAAGCTGAGTGCCACCCTGGAACTGTCCTTGTGGATTCATAGCCCTAGCTCAAGGGTGACCTATTTTTGAGACTTGGAACAATAGTCTCTATGGTTGGGTGGACCATCCTTGTTCTGTAGCCTATTGGTGAACCATTTTGATTAAGATAAGTGCTCTCTGTCATGTGTTTCTCTATTGTATATTTATTTCCAATGTGTATTAATTAATATCGTTGAGATGTGTATATTCGATGTGCCTGATTGTTGGTTATTTCTATGCATGACATGTTTACACATTCTTTATACTATAGCATGAATCTTTATTATTGCATGTTCTTTTATCATGTTTCTTTTATGCTTCTTAATTAATTAATTGTTATTAGAATTTGAAATCAGTTTTAAACAAAGTTTTTGAGGTAGTGTGCTTGGATCGGGGGTGTCTGGGTACGTTACAGATTAGCGTGCCTAACCCGGGGGTGGTTGGGTACGTTACACATGGTACCTTGTGTGAATTGTTGCGAAGGATACATAGAAAAGCATGGTTACACATATCTTGGAGTAAGTTAAAAACTGAATCCGGTGATATCTTGTATAAAATCGTCATGAAAGAAATAGTAGAGTAGTCCTCTTATTGGGGAAAAGTTAATAAAGAGGGAGACATAAAGGAAAGGAGAGACGCCACTTCAAGAAGAAGGGAAATTTAGTGAATATGGAATCAAAGGGAGAAGTCCAATAATTATGTCTGTGTTGGGTTAAACTTGACTTAGTAAAAGAGTCAATGAGTTAAATCCATTTTAGCTAAACATTAGTAGTTTTCAGGTTCATGGTTTTAGTAGCATGTGGTATTATGTTTGTGGATTGCATGTAATGAAACATTTAAATATGATTAGGAGACTCCATTTTAATGGGCTGAAGTGAGCCATGAAGGCTCACTTGGATGGATTTGGTCAAGGAAACAAAGATATCTTTGGTTGGTTTTTCCCATAAATATTTTCCAAGCTAAATCATGGTGTCATGTGCTTGATATTTTTTCTTGTGACTATTTTATGTTATTAATCTCTCTCTTATTCTTAATAAGTGGCATTTGAGCCTAGTTATCGTGGAATCTCTCACAATAATGGTTGAAGAATGACTATGAGGTTCTTGGTCTATCCACTATGGACATGGGAGTTTGGATTAGTATAAGTAAGTGGAATGGGTGCATGTTGGGTCAAACTCCGGAGCTGGAGAATGATGGATCTATTCATAGATGGGAATATCTACTATTTGTATACCTCGATTTATGTGCTAAAGTGTATATCTATTGAGATCGAGCTTGATAAATCTCTACGTACCTATGAAATGGTACATGCTATGTATGTTGGGGAAGTATCATAGATCTGCTCAAAAGGTGTGTTGGAGCGAGTTTTAGAATGGAAAAGGGCTCCACACTTATTGTAGCAAGAAATGGGTGATAGGTATTGGAGTAGATTCACTGTTGAGAGGGACGAATGCTACAAAAATCTTACCTCTACTGCCAAGGGCCCTTGTAAATGAATACAATTTTTTGACATCTGGAAGTCGTGATGAGTTTGGTTATATTCCAATAGAAGATCCTCGAATTGATGAGAGAAGTCATATTTAATAGATCTATGGACGCCATATTCAGAAGCTCAGTGGAATATTCATGTTGTGGTTGTGAAAACGGGCATCGACTATAGCAGATACGGGTTGAGACCAGATACTAGAGTTGCACCCAAGTAGAGCAGGAAATAAAGGTGGATTCATACGTGGATTTGGCCAAGGTCAAGGAGACAGAGGCCATGATGACCATTGCGGTGGCCGATGAGGAGAACGAATAGAAATGGGTACCCATGATGAATCTCGGTTGCATGATAAAAGAATGGAAATGGTTACCCATGAAGAAGCCTGGTTACTGATGAGGAGAACGAAGAGAAATGGGTACCCATGTTGAAGCTCATTAACCGTGAAGGAGAACAAATTTATGGAAGCCATGGCCACTGCCCAGAGAGCTCATCATAATCACTTGGTTAACAATGGTTGACCGAGGCATCAGAGATATGGTAAATATAGAGTGCACACGATATAAGTACTACCCATGATTCACTAGAGAGAGTCATCACGCTGAAATGGGACACACTAGTCGTAAACCCTAGCTATTGCTAAAGAAGAGAGATGTGATTCAACCGATTATGGCATCACCACTACTAGATAAAGCCACAACTAAAGGAGTTGAGAATGGGGTTTGTATAGCTTAAATGACCACACCCATTTCAAGGAAGAAGGAGCTTCCATTGTTAGGGTTTGTAGACCCGTTGTGCATAGGAAAAGAGCTACTTGTTTCAGAATGTGTTGAGGATGGAAGGAAGTAGTTCTTTCATAGATTGTAACTCTGCATGATACTAGATTAGAATATCTAAATGAAGAGGAAAAGCATAAGAAATGGTGAGAAGAACTGGTAATTTTTTAGTTTCCCTAAGTTTTAAGTTTCAACTTGGTCATAGTATTTAGGCCTTGAATATGCTTTGATGGTACTAATGTACATAATGGACTAGAAGGCAAACACTCGGGCTGTACTAGTTTCTTATTGTGAGAAAGATTGTATTTAAGAACATATGGACTTTTCCTAAGTCTGTTTTGAGGAATATAGGGACAAAGAGCAATGCAAACATACTATGTATTTTTTAAAGTTTCACTTGATTCTTAATAGAATAGCAATGAGACTGCTTTTTCTGCATGAAAAAAAAAATGGTAATGATCCTGGTTTTTTTTCTATTGGCTTATGTTTTGGGAACATGACAAGGCTAATCTTGATGTTGTTGTAAATCGTTCAAATGTACATGTGTTTTTTGAAAAGTAGGGGTGCATGATTGGTTGTATCCAACACCCTAGTTTTTTTGGTCCAACTTGTAAAGCCTAGCCTTGGGCGGGTTGTGATCCCTAGGTTTGTTGTAAGCTCCATGATCAAAATCAGAACCAGGGGGTCAAAATTTGCTCAAATTTCAAAGTGCTCGGAATGCGATGAAAATGGTGCCATTGCGTCCGTCTCGTCTTCCTGATTCTGGCGGTCTATTTACTTTCGCAAACAGAGTCTGTATGGAGGAGATATCGCGATCTGTCCGCCAAGCCAAACAGTGAAAAATTTGGGATGTTGATTGTACCTGTCTGTACAGTCTGTATGGCCACGTGGCAGGACCGTACCATCATGATGATGTGGTAGGTGGAAGATGTGGTGCATTTTTATTGGTTGGTGGTTGTCCAATCGAGTGTTGACATGTGTCATTTGTAGCCAATAATGTGCGGACATGTGGCCCAACCCATTGGCGCCACGTGTCCCTTCATTTTTGTTTAATTTGGTTATGTAAAATTATGGGGAGTCCGCGGGGTTCGACCCCTGGACCTCCCCCAACGCCAATGCCTTTGTAACACTCCACTAGCCAACATTCCCTCCAATGTTCCTTGTATATGATGTGGGTGGGCTTATATTTAAGTTTGGTCGTAAGCCTTGAACGAAAAGGGGGCGGGTCGGGGCTAAGCCCCGACCCATGGTTTCATAACATAACACATATAACCATGTGTCAATACTACCGCGCGCAAACCATATATTATATGTAATAACCATTGTATATGTCAATGCGCGGGAATTAAAATCGTGAGTTTTGTTTTGAAACCGGTATATTATTGTGGGCGCGGGGTTTATGACCCTTGGCCATATGTGATGTGCCACATGCCCGTGGCCCGGAGCGCAGGAATTAGTCCACACGGTTATCAAACGGGTTTAACCACTTTGTAATCAAACGCACGGTCACATGCCATACGCCCAGGTGCCTAGGCGGTTAGGGGCTGGAGGTGCCTTAACCATTCTACGGTTTGCACCGTTGGCGCGGTTGTGCCTGGTGCCAGGTTATAACTTTCTCAGTTTTTGGCCGATTGAGGTGTCGTAAAAGCCCAGCCAGGGGTTTTTGGACGTGTTGGATCCATTGGTGTTGTTTTCAAGGCCATTTGAAGACTTCTTCTGCAAGTTTTTCACCATTGAAGTTTCAGGAAGCTCCAGGGAGCTTGAAGCCCTATTTGATGGAGGACATGGTTTGGTGAGCCTATGTTTGTTTTCTGTGAATGAATAATCATTTTTGGCTAATTGATATGCTCTGAACACATTGGGATAGGTTTCAGAGGATTTTGAGGACTTTTACAGGTGTTTTTTCCAAAGAGAAGCTCAGGGAAGCTTATGGCCACATGTAGAAGTGGTCATGCCCGGATGAGCCATGATCCGTTTTCAGAGTTTTATTAGTCATTTTTGGGGTTTTTATGTGTTCTGATCTCAATGGTACAGTCTGTTTTTCCATTGGAGTTGAGCAGCATCTTGTAAAATAACTTTTTACTGATTAATCCCAGAGAGCCAAGTCCATTATGGAGGCTCAAGGAGATGTAGCCCGTAGGGGGGTGAACTCCTTTATCATGTTGTGATTGTTCTGAGTTTGATGGTTTATTTGCTGCAAGTTATGTTGATGTGTTTTCATTTAAAGCACATATTTAACCATTTAAAAGAACATTTCCTCATACATAAGCATTTAAAGGAAGAAGCATGAACTTAACACATAAGTTTATATTGCATAATTTTTACACATGAAGCAAGGTCCTGTAAAGTTTATTTTTAATGAAGTAGGGGTGCTTGCATAGCATAACAAGTCAGCCTTCTATTTTCAGATCAGGTGGTATCAGAGCATATCTTGTTTTGCTCATGTGTTTGCCGTTGATAGCTTGAGATTTAGCTATTGGTTTTTGTGCAAGTTTTGTGTTGAAGTTGATATCTTCTAAGGATGGCAGAAGCTTCAAGTATTGATAGTTTTCATACATTTTCATTATCTAAAGAAGAGTTGCTAACTATAAGAGATTTGATGAAAGAGATGTGTGAAGACAGAAATGAGCGCATTGTTCTTGAAGAACAGTTGATGGCCATGAAGCAGGAGAAAGACCAGCTATTGCAAAGGTTGCATGAGATGGAAATTCAACTCCATGAGGAAAAGGAAACCCTTACCAAGTACATGCATGAACATAAGGTATGCAATGTTGGTTTATCTTCTAATTCCTCTAAAGATGAATGTTTTGGTGGTTTTGAGAGTCACACAAGAGGAATAGGGTCCAAGTTGTTGTTAAAAATGGGCTATGGAGGTAAAGGGTTAGGCAAGCATGCACAAGGCATTGTTGAGCCTATTGTTGTTGAAGAAAGACCCAAGTATTGTGGTCTTGGATATGAACGAAAAGATGGAGCATATTCCAAAGTCGAGGAGACAAGGGGAAAAGTTCCAAGCATAAACTTTGTTTCAAGTTCACCTCCTCAGGAAGGCTTTAAAGGTGAAAGTTCGAGAACTTTTATTGAAAGTTCAATCCCTTCAACATGCAAGGCTTGTGTTCAAGATGAATGCAAATGTAGTTGTGACAGCGATGAGGACAAGAACACTGTTGATGGTCTTCAAAGAAGAGCTTGTAACTCTTCAGCTTCACCTCCTCACAGAGGCGATAAAGGTGAATGTTCAAGGTATAATTCTGCTTATCATTCAATTGCATTTAATTATGTTAAGCATGATAAATTTGGAAGAAAGAATCCTTGTACATATTGTGGTTTGTATAACCATCATGTTTCAAAGTGTTGGAAAAGATTAACCGCTTTCAGGAAACTTTCTAAGCAAAGGCAACGTGCAAGGAGGATGCAAAAGGTTTGCATTCATTGTCAGAAGCGGGGTCATCTTGTTGACCAATGTTGGACGTTGCATCCAACTATTCGTCCACAGCCTCATAAGCAGTTGGATAAGAAGATTGGCAAGAAGGGAAGTGGAGATTCCATCATTGATGTGAGTCAAGATGATTCACAAGAGGACGATGTTTTGCAGAAAAAGTCACCGTTCAGTTGGTTTGGTAAGAAATGGTTGGATTTATTAAGCAAGTAACACTTGCATTTTTCTGATTGTAAATGCACTTTTCAGCGTTATGTGTGCATTTATGGGAAGGTCGATATGATGTTTTGAATGAGTCTCGACTGGTGTTGATGATTTTCTGACGACTATGTTGTGTCGATCGTGTTGTTCAACTTGCGTTAGTCGATGGTGTTTATTGACTTGAAAGTTGATTTTGAAAACGCCATGTACTTTGATAAAGTACAAGATGCGACAGTTTGTTTGAAGAACAAAAGATTTTGTTGGCATCATTTTCAATCTTGTATGTTTTGTTTTTCAAGATTGATGGTTTTCTTGGCTTGTGACAAGATGTCGCAGGAAGTTTTTGCAACCATTGGAGAGCTGATTTTGTTGACGCCAAAGAGTTCGAAAGAGGAACTTGATTCTCAGTGGGAAGGTTGGCAGTATTCCAAGCACAGAGAGAGCAGTGGGTCAGCAGCAGCCAGAGAGCAGTGGTTGAAGGACATAGCCAGTTGCAGTGCACGGCATTTCAAGGTATTCAGGTGATTGTCCAAAATATTTTGATATAACTTGAAAGCAGATAGATAAGCTTTTATGGGTCCAAAAGCCTTTCAGGGGGAAGGTGTGATCAAAATCTGGACCAAGGGGTTAAAATTTTCTCAAATTTCAAAGTGCTCGGAATGTGATGAAAACGGTTCCATTGCGTCCGTCTCGTCTTCCTGATTCCGTCGGTATATTTACTTTTGCAAACGGAGTCCGTATGGAGGAGATATCGCGATCTGTCCACCAAGCCAAACAGTGAAAAATTTGGGATGTTGATTGTACCTGTCCGTACAGTCCGTACGACCACGTGGCAGGGTCGTACCATCATGATGATGTGGTAGGTGGAAGATGTGGTGCATTTTTATTGGTTGGTGGTTGTCCAATCGGGTGTTGACACGTGTCATTTGTAGCCAATAATGTGCGGACACGTGGCCCAACCCATTGGTGCCACGTGTCCCTTCATTTTTGCTTAATTTGGTTATGTAAAATTATGGGGAGTCCGCGGGGTTCAACCCCTGGACCTCCCCCAACGCCAATGCCTTTGTAACACTCCGCTAGCCAACATTCCCGCCAATGTTCCTTGTATATGATGTGGGCGGGCTTATATTTAAGTTTGGTCGTAAGCCTTGAACGAAAAGGGGGCGGGTCGGGGCTAAGCCCCGACCCATGGTTTCATAACATAACACATATAACCATGTGTYAATACTACCGCGCGCAAACCATATATTATATGTAATAACCATTGTATATGTCAATGCGCGGGAATTAAAATCGTGAGTTTTGTTTTGAAACCGGTATATTATTGTGGGCGCGGGGTTTATGACCCTTGGCCATATGTGATGTGCCACATGCCAATGGCCCGGAGCGCGGGAATTAGTCCACATGGTTATCAAACGGGTTTAACCACTTTGTAATCAAACGCGCAGTCACATGACATACGCCCAGGTGCCTAGGCAGTTAGGGGCTGGAGGCGCCTTAACCGTTCTACGGTTTGCACCGTTGGCGCGGTTGCGCCCGGTGCTAGGTTATAACGCGCATTGGGAGTGTGTTCTTGGTTCATGCACACAGAGGTGCGTTCTGTAGAACCAGTTCCAGCAAAGTAGAAGGAGGAAAATGGAGGAGGTCTAACTTTTTCATTTTTTGGCCGATTGAGGTGCCGTAAAAGCCCAGCCAGGGGTTTTTGGACGTGCTGGATCCATTGGTGCTATTTTCAAGGCCATTTGAAGACTTCTTATGCAATTTTTTCACCATTGAAGTTTCAGGAAGCTCTAGGGAGCTTGAAGCCCTATTTGATGGAGGACATGGTTTGGTGAGCCTCTGTTTGTTTTCTGTGAATGAATAATCATTTTTGGCTCATTGATATGCTCTGAACACATTGGGATAGGTTTCATAGGCTCTTGAGGAATTTTACAGGTGTTTTTGCCAAAGAGAAGCTCAGGGAAGCTTATGGCCACATGTAGAAGAGGTCATGCCCGGATGAGCCATGATCCATTTTCAGAGTTTTATTAGTCATTTTTGGGGTTTTTATGTGTTCTGATCTCAATGGTACAGTCTGTTTTTCCATTGGAGTTGAGCAGCATCTTTTAAAATAACTTTTGACTAATTAATCCCAGAGAGCCAAGTCCATTATGGAGGCTCAAGGAGATGTAGCCCGTAGGGGGGTGAACTCCTTTATCATGTTGTGATTGTTCTGAGTTTGATGGTTTATTTGCTGCAAGTTATGTTGTTGTGTTTTCATTTAAAGCACATATTTAACCATTTAAAAGAACATTTCCTCATACATAAGCATTTAAAGGAAGAAGCATGAACTTAACACATAAGTTTATATTGCATAATTTATACACATGAAGCAAGGTCCTATAAAGTTTATTTTTAATGAAGTAGGGGTGCTTGCATAGCATAACAAGTCAGCCTTCTATTTTCAGATCACTCCATTATTCAGGTATACATGTAGCATGGTATCACATGGAGTTATCCCCCTCATGAATAGAGAGGATGTAGGATCAATTTGTTGAATGAACCACTTAGATAGGTATGAGGGTGGAAGGTGTACTTGTATGCTAGCTTGATGTTTGAATTGAAGAAGTTAGATCTTCAATTAAGGGGGAACGTGTGAAGTAATCTGAGAATGCAAGATGGTTGGGACCAAGTTATGAGTAAGTGGAAGTCTAACATGTTGATGAACCATGTAGGTGAAAATGATTCCTAAAGAGATGGCAAGTATAGAGAATGGTACCCATGTATCTCAGTAGATGAATTTCTTTTTTTATGGACATCAATAATCAACCAGAAATCACTTTGCAGTGAAAGGTTAGTGATCAACTAAAAATCATTTAAGAATCGTAATGGAATAATCCACCTAGATAGTTACTCCAAGTCATGTTCAAGGGGAAGATTGTTGGGTTAAACTTGTCTTGGTAGAAGAGTTAATGAGTTAAATCCATTTTAGGTAAACATTGGTAGTTTTCAGGCTCATGGTTTTGGTATCCCATGGGTATTGTTCCTGTGGATTGCATGTATTGAAGACTTTAAATAAGATTAGGAGACTCCATTGTAATGAGTCTGGAGGTGAGTGGTTAAGGCTCACTTGACCAACTTGATTGGATTTTGTCAAGGAAACAAAGATATCTTTGACTGGTTTTTCAATAAAAATTTTCCAAGAAAAATCATGCTGTCATGTGCTTGATATTTTTTCTTGTGCCTAGTTTATGTTATTAATCTTTCTTATTCCTAACTTGTTAATGAAGATGTATTAACTTGCAAAGTTTGAATTATATAATTCTTTTCAAGCCTACAATTTAATTTAACTTTTGGCTCTGCATGTAATTGACTTATCATGGCTTTGATATTTGTATGTGAATTATGCTTTCATTGATTTTTTGTAGCAAGGAGTATTCTCCCTAGCACCAAATCATAATATAATATTAATACCTAAAGTTTATATAGCTTGGTAATTCCTTCCCTACACTTATTACTTTTATTCTTTAATTCTTTTGATGTTTTTAATTTTTCGATTTGTTATTACGTCAATTTAATTAATGGTTTTTTTTATTAAAATCATAATTTTAGGTTCATGAAATTATTGTTTAAATGTAAAAAGGGATCTAACACTTTCAAATATCTTCATTTCTCCAAAATATCTTTATTATTCCTCGTCTTTTAGAGGGCGGGGACCGCTAGTAATTGGTTTTCTATCGTTCTATTAGTACGACATGGAAACCAAGCATTTTAACCAAAGCTTCAATTGTTTCATGTAATTTTCCAACTCACATTTGTTTTTTAATCCTAAGTTTTAAGTTTGAGGTCTTATTTGGCCTCATATCGTGACAAGAAACTTCCAACTTAAGGAAAGAGATGCTTTAAACTTAGTGAACGGGATATGTAGGAAGAAATGTGAATTAATGCTAAGTTTCAACTTAGCATTAATTTCAAACATAAAATAGTATGCTTAATATTTTTCGATACATAACTCATAACCCTATCTCCGATGAACTGCCAACCCTGTCTCTGGTGAGCTACCAATTTCCATCCCTCTTGGTCACTTGCATGTCACCTACCATCACTATAAGCATCTTTTCTATGGATGTTGTTCCCTCTCCATTTCTCTTCTTCCTCGTGGTTGATTACCCTCCATCTTTCTCTTCTTTGTCCCTCACGGTTTATTATACCTGAACTCGACTTATCCATCCACCTTTCCCCTCCCTTTTATTTGAGAGAGATGATCTCCCATACATACAACAAAGAGCAATGTCCAATATGGGACATCACATCATGAAATAGTATCATGTCAAGCCAAACTTCATTGTCTCCATGCTCTTGCTTCAGAACTGTACCGTTCCTTGCCTGTTATGCATACTTTGATAGCCAGATTCCCACACTTCTCCATGAAATAACCCTTCAAGCTGCAATATGTCAAGTAGAGAGAGATTCCACTTGAAATATGTGGAGGAAAGAAGGAATCATTGCCACCAAGAATTGACTTCTACAAAATAGAAGGTGAGTCAAATCAAATTTACCACTAGCACTTCCACATAATCTATTTAACTTCAATTTTACACTGAATTTAAGATGATACAATATATTTGTGATAAAAAATATGAAGATACTTTTTTTTATTCAATTTTCATATATTCAAATGTTATTACTCGTAAAAGGAATTTGACAACAAACAATTGTTTCAATTCTACAAAACACAAATTGGAAAGATGAAAACTAGGTAGTAGGGAGCTTACCATGATATCCAAGAGCTTATGAAGCAGATTGTCGAGAGATTTTGCATCCATTTGAAATTCATAGAAACGGAAACGCTTTGGCGTACCTGTTAAGAAAAATAATTATGTCCTTACATAACTAGTTAATTAGTTCGTTTACCGTTACAGGGGTTGGTAACTCCATAACTTCTTGTAACCATATTGTGTAACTGTACATGTTCATATTAAAAGAATACACATCAATAGTGTACTGTGTTGCATCAATTATGTCTCTACTTAATCTTTTTCATGGTATCAGAGCGGGTCTGGGCCTCGCTCCATCATTGGAGGGCCCAGGGACTTAGGGATATCGAAGGCTTCTCTTGTTGAGAGAAGAGGAATCGATCTTGAAATTGTCGTTCTATAGCAGAGGAAGAGAAGTTAGTGTTTTGTGGTTCTTTGAATTTCTTGATATAATTTCAAGGCGTCGGCATGATCACCTTGCTTAGCACACACAACGATCATGGCCGTCCATGATACCAAATTTCTCACAGGCATTTGGTCAAAAACCCTACGCACATCGACCAAGTTACCATACTTGGCATATAAACTCACCGGTTTGGTTTCCACCGAGATATCTGGTTCAAATCCCACGTTCCTCATGTGGGCTTCGACTAATTTTCCTTCTGTCGGAGCTTTCTTATTGATGCATGCCATCAAGATAGAGACATAAGTGCTGGAGTCTGCCTAAATGGCTTGCAACATATTGCAGACTTCTTTTGCGCGCCCTTGTTTATATAGCATTACCTGTGTAGAGTTAAAACATTGCCTCAGAATGAGAAAGTTGTGTTGAATATAGTGATTTGAGACTACTACACAAAAGGGAAGGTTAGTTGATGATGATGCTTTTTTGGGGGGAAATTCCAATTTTTGTCTGCATTATTTCAAAGATATTTATTATTTTTAAAAGAGGTGTTATTATTATTATTTTAAATGGTGTAGAGCCAAAAAAAAATATTTTTAATTTTTAAAAGAAAGTGAAATGCCAAATCACGTATGTGTGAGAGGATCGACATGAATATTTGAAGTATTTTATTTTATTTTTGAAGGAGGAAATATAAAAAGAAGTGTTGTTGATGGTTTGGAAGTGTTACTAAAGTCTTTGGAATTATTATTGATAATGTTTATATTGAGATTTGTGACCTCAATATGAAGGTGTTGTTATTTTGTTAAAATTCATGACTCTAAAAAATGACGGGAGAATATGGAAATCCAAGATGAAGGTAAATTTAAGAGAAAAAAGGAAAAACAAATGTGAAGCATGGTGATGAGATTTATTTTTTCCATTTATAAAGAAAGTTTCAAAGGGAGAAGCAAGTTCAGTGAACCGAAGAAGCATATTCCAGCCAAACCAACATAGTCGATAGATGAAGAAGAGTCGCCATGGAGCAAATAATCTGCAAGACACAAGATCGAGACTTCCAAGGAGAAGAAGCCGCAAGACAAAAGTATTTCCTCTTTTATTGTTGAAGATCAAGTATCGTTGACACTGAGCCATTTTATGGACAACATTTCAACATTATTGAGCAGTAAAAACTGCATGGAGAAAACCTCGACAAGAGAGAAAGAAGAATACGAGAAGATATTGAAGAATGAATGCAGACAGGCGCAGAGACAAAAAGAAAACGTGGACACAAAGATTGAATGCAACAAAATTTTTGGTTAAATTCTTTTAGTCACCAACAAGCAAATATAATAAGAAATGAAATGTTGTAATTTTGAGGGGTGCATGTTTAGTTGTACCCGACACCCCAGTAGATAGACACTCTAGTAAGTTTTTGGTCCAAGTTGTAAGCTTTTCTATAAGCAAGTTGTGTTCTCCATGTTTTGTAAGACCTAATTGAGTCAAGTCTACATAGATCAGTATGTGATCATGTAGTGTGTCTCTG
>JASDQU011178182.1:12524-26421 GCA_032191745.1 Picea mariana
TCGTGCTGTCACAACCCTTCCCTTCTCAACAATAGGTCCAATTGGTCATTCATGACCAACCTTCCCCCTCCACTACATCCTATGTATTAATGTGTATAGGTGATTCAAAGAAGAATGACATCACACTTACCACTCGAGCCAAAGATTATTCTTCCTCCAAAGAGAAGGTTGATGAAATACCTTCTTTGTTGGTCCAACCATCTCCCACGACTCCACCTACCAATGGTCCTCTTCATCTCGAACGACCGAGTCTAGATACAGTTCTTCGCCCTCCCCCAAAGGGTGTTGTCCGAAAATCTGCTTTCAATTCTCATGCACGTGCTGCCCAGAACTACAGTATTGTCAAAGATCTGGCCCAAGCACCATCCGCGATGTCAGCGCTCGAATTCCTTCAGAGTTGTCCTATACAACGGAAGGCACTGTTGAAAGCTATTGGTGGAATCGACCCTACCGATACAAATTTAATAATTTTTGACTTGGAAGATCACATCCCAAGGTTACCCCCTCAACTCGCATTCCAAATACAAGTTATTATCTCCGACAAGAACATTTGTAGAACATTTATTGATGAGGGTGCTTCGACGTGTGTCATGTCTATTACCTGCGGGAAAGCCATCGACTCTCCTCCTTTAACTGAATCCCACAACACGCTCAAAGTCTTCAATGGATTTGGTTTTAAGTCTTACGGTGTCCTCCCTTTGTTGCCTATTACGTTAGAAGGAAAAGCGGTCAACGTTGAAGTGGAGGTATTTGACGCTCCTCTCGATTACAACCTTCTACTTGGCCATAGCTGGATTGATTCCATGCATGCAGTTGTGTCCACTCTTTTCTGTGTCATGCATTTCCCACATCAAGGAAAAGTAATTATGGTGGACCAATTGGCCTTCCTTCACTCCGATGCACGTACCGGCAACGTACCTTTCATTGCAAAAACACCCCCTGGATATGAGAATGTTAGTGTCAGTCTTCTTAAAGATTCTTCTTTGATGGGTACTTTTCCCATTCCACCACTCGATGTTCCACATCCATTCGTCGCCTCGACCAATATGATTTCCACCTTTGTTCGAGAAACCCCTGCGTCTTACAACCCGTGGATAGTACCCAACCCCGGCGATCATCTTCGTTATGGCGACCAAATATCTTTGAGTCTGGTCGAATCCGCTTATCAAGCCATTCAATCGGCAACCCCTTCTACCCCCTCTCTTGGTGATTTATCTCCAGATCCATTCTGCGTCATTTTTCCTACGGACGAGATGATTATGTTTGTTATGTCCATGAAAGATACCCCTTGGGACGATGGACATCATCGTTCCATCCTCTTCCTGGAACAACACACCTTTCAGAGTTACCAATGGATCTCGATGCTATCGATCGTTGTCGTCATTTCTACCATTCCCGAGTCTACACACGATATGTTCTACAAAGGGAACTTAAGTAATATCTCACCCACCACCCCCCTCGACATATCCATCAAACTTGAAGTTGTCGAAAATGTGCATATCAGAGCTTCATGTTCCCGTGATGAAGTTGTCACCTACAAGTCTCTTTTCCAAGAATTTCGTGACGTCTTCACATGGATCTATGAAGAAATGTCGGATATTGACCCTAACGTTGTTGTACACGAGATTAAGATATACTCGAGCGCTAAACCCGTCCGGCGACGACTTCGTCCGGTCCACCCACGTAAAGCAGCCGCTATCAAGCTTGAAGTTGAGAAACTTATCAAAGCTGGCTTTATTTACCCTGTGGCTCTAACTGACTAGGTTTCCAATCTTGTTCCGGTTAACAATAAACAAGGTACGATTCGTGTGTGCGTTGATTATAGAGACATTAATAAAGCTTGTCTTAAAGACAACTTTCCTACCCCCTTCGTTGACCAAATAGTCGACGATTGTGCCGGAAGTGAAATCTTCTCTCTGATGGATGGTTTCTCCGGATATAATCAAATCAATATCGTACCTGCAGACCAACACAAGACCGCTTTTATTTTTCCTTGGGGCACTTTCGCCTACCAGAAACTTCCCTTCAATTTAAAGAATGATGGCGCAACTTTTCAACATGCTATGTCTTATGCCTTTCATGATATAAAGCACATTGTGCAGCCATATCTCGATGACTTACTAGCTCATTCCATGCGCCGTGTAGATCATCCAACACACCTCCGTGCCATTTTCCTTTGTTGTCGGTTTTACCATATACGCTTGAATCCCCACAAATATGTTTTTTGTGTAGAATTTGGCTGACTTCTAGGATTTATTGTTTCACGTCAAGGGATCAGGGTAGATCCTTTGAAGGTCGAGGTGATTCTCAATCTCCCTCCTCCTTCCTCACTTCACCAGCTACAAAGTTTGCAAGAGAAGGCAAACTTTCTACGTCGTTTCATCCCAAACTATGTTGAGTTAACTCTTGGTTTTACTTGACTACTCAAGAAAGGTTCTAAATTTGTATGGGATGCCACTGCCAACAAAGCTTTCGACGCTTTAAAACTAACCTTAACCCGTACCCCATTACTTCTCCCACCAGATTACAGTCGAGATTATTTCCTGTATCTCGCAGCCTCGGACTCTACCATTGCTATGGTTCTAGTCCAGGAGGATGATTCTCATGACAACATGTCATTTATTATTTGAGTCGGAGTCTCACGACTATCGAAACCAAGTATTTACATGTTGAGAAACTGGCCTTGGCCGTCGTCCAAGTTGTTCAACGTTTCCGGCACTATATCCTTTTACGCAAGACTACTGTGATTTCCAACTGCAACTCTATGCAACACATTCTTACACACCAATTACTAGGGGGAAAATACTCCAAATGGATCGTAATACTCCAGAAGTTTGACTTAGAGTTCGAACGCGCTAAGTCCAAGAAATCCTTGGTGTTTGCCGAATTGATATGCGACCTTCCCTGTTCTGAGACGAAAAATGTAGCAGAGGATTCATTACCCAATGAATCCATTTTTCTGATCAATTTTGATGACCTTTGGTATGGGGATATCATCTTATATCTCCAGACCTAGACTTTCCGGCCCGATTTGTCTAGCACTGACCGCCGTCACATATGCTACCAAGCTCGTTAGTATATTATCCTCGGTGATACTCTTTATTGTCGTGGGATTGACTTCGTTTTTCGATGCTGCCTCACATTTGACGAAGCCGAGAAAGCCCTAAATGACTGCCATTCTGGAGCATGTGGTGGTCACATGTCTGGGTATGCTACTGCCCAGAAGGTCTTACGAGCTGGGTATTTTTGGTCTTCTTTATTCAATGATTGTATTATTGCTGTCCAAAAATGCCATGCTTGCCAAACCTACAACAATAAAATACGATCACGCCCTACTCCTCTACACCCTGTAGTCTCCGTTGGACCTTTTGTGAAATGGGGTATCGATTTCATGACATGTCACCCTCACTCGGTCAGGGGGCATGGACACATTATTGTAGCCGTAGATTATTTTACGAAATGGGCCGAGGCGATGCCGACATTCGACAATACCGGAAAGACTGCAGCACTATTCGTATTCAATCACATCATTGCTCGGTTTGGTGTTCCTCAAGCTATCGTTACTGATCACGGTAGCCACTTTAGAAACTTTATGATGTCTGAACTCACCGAAACATTGGGTCTTCACCATGAAAATTCAACACCCTTTTACACACAGGCCAATGGCTAGGTTGAAGCAATAAATAAAGTCCTAATTACCATGCTTCGACGAATGATAGGGATTCACAAAACTAGTTGGCACACGATGTTGTTTTCGATATTGTGGGCTTATCGGACATCTGTCAAGTCTGCTACCGGGTTTTCACCTTTCTAGTTAGTTTATGGTATAGAAGCCATCTTTCCGATTGAATGTGAGATACCATCCCTAAGGCTCACCGTTGAACTTCTCCCAAACACTTCCGCTGAAGAAGAACGTCTATTGTATCTTATGCAACTAGACAAAACCCGTCGTGATGCCACCCTAATTATAGAAACCCAGAAGAAACGCATCAAAGCTCAATATGATAAACATGTCAAACCACGCATGTTCTCTGAAGGAGATCTAGTTCTCCTTTATGAACAAGATCAGGATTTGTTAGGAGCCGGAAAATTTAAGGCTATGTGGCGAGGTCCTTATATCGTCAGACGGGTGTTGGAAAAAGGAGCCTACGAGTTAGTGGACTATGATGGTATCCCTTTGAGTGAACCCAGAAATGGGATTTACTTAAAGAAGTACTATGCTTATATCATCTGTGCATGAGTGCTTGTATTTAATTGTATCATACTTTTTGTGTGTTACTTTAGTATTCTTTTCCATTATTTGGCTTCTGCCCTCGACCACTTACCTTGCGTTGAACTTGGTTTCCATATGTCAAAGTCTTCGCTACCCCACATTGGCTTCGTCGATGGCGCTAATCATAGTACTCAGAACTTAGCTTATGTTGCATGGGCAATTTACGTACCTACAAACAAACTCATCAGTCTATGAGGTATTTGCCTTGGTCGTGCGACCAATAATATCGTAGAATATAGCGTCGTCATCGAATTGTTGATTGATGCTATTTCGCTTGGTATCCGCCACCTAGTTATATGACTCGATTTGCAACTAGTAGTACTACAGTTAAGTAATGTCTATGCTATCCGAAGTCCTACTTTATTACGGGTATATTTATGAATTCGCCTCTTGGAACGTTCTTTTGATTATATCGAATATCAACACATTCCTAGATGTCTAAATACATTGACTGATGCTTTAGCTAATGATGTGTTAGACAGACATTTGGGACATTTATGAACCAATCACACATCACATGTATTATACAACACAAAATAAGTCGGTAGAAGCCGTATATATGTATATAACTATCAAAAGTTTTTACAAAAAGTTTATGTCCAAAGATCAAAATCTCAAAATATGAAGCCCATAGCTTCCACAAAATAGCATCACAGATGACGCTCACGATAACATACAACTGCTCGGACTACCCTACGGAGCAGTCAACTGAGAGACTCGAACACACCCACAATATGGCGCTGATAACATCTCGGGATCTCTCCAATAGTGATGTCTGGGACATCTGCAGTCAGTCCCTCTAAGTTCTGTTCAATCACCTCGTAGTCCTTAGCATCCCATCTTGCCACTGGAGCCACTTCTCCTCGCCTCTGAATGGGAGATGTCCCTGGCGGTCGATACGGCCCCGCATCTATGTTGTCAAAAGAAATTTTTGATTAGGATCGAAAATATAAAAACACTTTATATAATAAAATTTGCAAAAACATTTAAAAATAACAACATGTGTACTTCTAACCTAAGTCACCCCACTGAGCATCCTCAGGCAGGACCAAATCCGGATCTCCTCGGAAATCCAAACCGGCATATGCGTAATCATCGATCATCAACATCTGGGGCCTCAACAAGTAAAAAAATGAATCATTATATTTGATTATAGGCCCTGCTACATGTCGATCCATGATGTTACACCACCTCAATATCCTCGGATCCTGTGGAGCCGGTAAACCCCAATCTATCTGTAGATGTAGCAATGGGACCCTCTCAAGGAAGAAAGACACCAAAATCGACCCGTACCCGAACTGCTTTAGGTCGCCCCTTCTACATTTAGTCAATTTCCTTTTCATGCTGCGGAGAACCGCATCCGACTAGTTAAAAGCCTGAGGCTTTGTGCACTCTATTGCGTATTGGAAATAGCTCTGGAGAGCCATGTGCGGAGCCGCGCTCCCAGCCATGCGTGCAATGGTAAACAAGATAGTCCGTAGGGTCAAATCTTGGACCCCCCAAATGGCAACCCTACCCTTGCTTCTCTCTGCCTTAGGAACACAATGTTGGTGGACATACTCGCTCATAGGAAGTCCACCACCCCTACCTTCGGTCAAAGTCGCATGGGATCCACGTCATGACAACCCCGTCAGAAAATAGATATCCTCGATATCTAGTGAAAGTGTGTGGACCCCTGCATGAAATACCTGTTGGTCCACATCCCACATGTGGACCAGGTACTCTAACAACCTGAGTTGGGCTCTCATGCCCGGGATCTTAAAAAAATTTAAGACCCCACATTCCCGGAGAGCAGCAACTGTACGCGGATCATTTTCGGCAAGGGCATCATCCTCCTCGTGTTCCCTTTCCCTCCATTCCAACATCATGATGATCAATACCTGCAGTGGAGTCATGAGAAGGAAGTCAACAACTCATTTAAACCTCTTGAACAAATTTTTATCGAGCAAAACCACACACAAAAATCTTTTTTCCAGTCCTCGCAGGTGGAGCTTTTGCACAGTGCGAGATTCTCACAGGTGCATTGAAACCCACCTGCGAAAATCTTAGATTCTCACAGGTCCCTATTGGCCCACCTGCGAGAATGTTTGAGCACACCTACCAACCCTAAAATGGACTCAAAACTCTAAAATTGCCAATAAAAATCAAAAGTAAACCATGGAAAAGTTGAAAAATCAAGAGATTACCTCGTTGGCCGGAACCGTTTGCTAAATGATCACTTCTAGCTCCCGCGATCGACCGATGAAATTTGAGAAAAAAAGGAGGTGTGTTGGACAAGTTTTTGGCAAAGTAACAATGAAATGGTAAAAAGCCCTTTTTACCCACATTTATTCACCTTTTTACTATTTTTCGTTGATTTTTATATTATTTTTATTACTTTTGTTTAAAAACATAATACCCTAATGGTTTTGTGAGTATGGTTTTTTGCAGATAGCTGACCTAGAAGTCCAAACGACGTTATACGAGCAGTTTTTTTTTTTTTTTTTATTCGTCACATGAACGAGTACCTTTTTAGGGTTTTGTAAGGAAAACCTCGAGCTCAATCTTCGTTTGTTCTCGTGCTTGAAAATACATGAGAACGTAACCGAGTGTACTTTTGTTGTGTTTATTGAGTCGGCCATCTGCAATTGTCCATTCTTACCATGTCGGCCTCCCTGTGTCTATTTCAAATCATATTCGTACTTTGACTTGCCCTCAAGATCTGTTACTTATTTTGTGTCATTGATGGGGGATACATCAAGGCCCTCCTGTGACGAGTCTTTTTTCGTCGACTCCAACTCATTATCTGGGAATAAGACTTAGAAATCATTTAGTACCTTAGAACCTGCATGCCTTAATGGTAGGTCTATTCGCTTTCGACATTGGATTCACATCATTGATCCCTAATCGAGAGATTCTGGTGAATGTTCGACTTCAGCTCATTTATTCACATTTGTTCGGATTGTACTTAGGTACCTTGGGAGTCATTGACATCAATGGTGATTTCCCTCACACTTGTTAACGATTTTCATCAATGACTGGTAATCGAGTGGTTTCTACCATGTTCGACTTCGACACATGTAATCACATGGTTAGATTCGTACTTTTCAGACAAAGAGATTGAAGACCCTGGGTCTTATCTTTTGGCCCAGGCTGCGCTGGAGTATTTATGATTTGTATTGACACATGGATCCATTTTGTATGTCACGTGGCTATGTCCTAATCTGCATCTTCTAAACACATAGATCCACAGTGTATTCCTGGTGGCTATGTGGTATTTTGGCGACATGGATCCACAGTGTATGATTGGTGGCCATGGCCTACATTTATGATTTCATTCATTTGTGGTCTGAGCATGGGAATGCCTACCTCAGAACTGGTATTATATTCTGTAGATGCTTGATTGTTTGCAGGTTTCTGATTAGGTGCGATCCTTGTTTCTGACACACACGCATTTTACAAAGTATTTCAACTGTCACGAGTTCCAGCCTCATACTTTGGGGGGAATTCTGTTACACATTATTTTGGTCACTATGGTGATGTCTCTACAGTTATGTGTTCAGGTTCTCATAAGGACTTTTTGCCTGAGAAAAGTGAGTGTTGTCTTCTTCCACAAAACATATTTTTAAGATGAGTTCGCAGGCTGACTATGTTGTAGGGTGCGAGAATCTTGATTCTCGCTGGCAACCCTATACTTAGCTTATGAGGTGTTCGCAGTCTGCTCTATAGGTAGGGTGCGAACTTGTTTTGAAGCTTAAAAGGAAGAGGAAGTTATGAAGGTTCTAGAAGAGTATCTTCTAGAAAATGAGTTGGCATTCGCATGGTTGGCATCCTATTGACTTCTCAGATTTAGTGGGATCATCCTCATCCCTTTAACCATCTCTCCTTCTCCTATATAATGAAGGGTTTCTCAAGGAAGAGGTTAAGCAAGATTGAATGGATAATTGATGAAAGAATTGTGTGAAGAACCCTGTTTGGATTGAAGCTTGAAGACTCTATTTGTCTATCAAGTTGTACTGGATCTTCTTCATGCAAGTGTAGAGCAAGTGTGTCTGTTGGAACCAAGGACCATTGAAAGGAAGCTTGTGACATCGAGGCGATTTGGTTGTATCTTCTACTTTCATTTAATATAATACAGCGACATGTCCCTTTCCCATAAAATCACTCTTATTTTATTGCATAACTCCTTGATCATATGCATAGGTTGACATTGAATATACTTTGCTATCTTCACTTTTGTTGGTTTTTGTTGTCTTGGACCTGATCTCACAAGAGCATCGGAGCGAACTAGGAACAACATAGACCTAAGGAAGCGATATAAAGGTATCTCACTCATTCCTTCTTGGTAGTAGATTCAATGACTGCAACTTAGAGAAAGAGTCATGTCCTGTCATGTTTTGTTCTAGATTCAGGTGGATCTAGGGAGATCTGTTAGTGTCTGCATATACTGATTTATCCTGTAACAACAACTGACGTGGAAAGGTACACATGGCAAGGTTCAATGTGTTGATTGGGCGTACAGACTGAAACGTGGCAGGGTGACTGGGCATATGGACTGTTGATGTGTTAGACATATGGACCAATCAGGGAGTGACACATGTCACCACTGCAAGGGTGACACATGGCACATCCATATGACACTTACATGGCAGGAACAGTGGAATGCATAGTGGCATGTGACGTGGCAGACACGTGGCTGGCAGATGGTCAAATAGATTTCTAACACGTGGCAGTTAGTTGGCGTATGATATGGTGCCACGTGGCCCAGTCATGGGCTGCTACGTGGCACCCATGTATTGGCTGTTGGTATGGTGCAAAAATGGTTTGGAACGCAGCGGATTCGAACTGAGGACATCTGTGGGTGAATGACTTGGCAGGGTCGGGCTAGCCAGCCCGCCCTTACTTTGTTTCTTAACCCTATTGGTTTCCACTTGTATTTAAGTTGGAATGTATTGGGGTCCATAAGGATTAAGGGCTGGGTCCTAGCCCTAGCCCCAACGCGCACACCATGTAACCACAACATATGACCAGGCCCTTCGTTGGTTGTTTGGCGCGGATGTGGATCAGTGTTAGCCCCTCGATCGCGTGGTGTATTAGCATGTGTCCCAATTCCATTGTTTGGGCGTTGGAGTTTGTGTGTTGGCGCAGGAAGTAAGGGTTAGCCCCGGTCGGTCACGCTAGCCCGCTTACCAGGGGCATAACCATAGGCTAAGATCCGGGAGGCTTAAACCATAGATGCATGTGGAGGTTTGACACACGACCATATGGCCTTTCACATAAAAACAGAAGCCAAACAAGTCGGGGGTCGGTGAGTAAGGGGATGCGCCCTAATATTTCTCAAATGTGGGTTTTATTACTGTATGATATGATTTTATTGGTATTATTAAGCAGTTTTTGGAGATTTTGGTCATTTTGGGGGGGATATTGGGCCCTTTTTTAGGCCAGATCTTGCGGGGTAGTTGGGAGATGGTTAGCAACTTTAGATCTATATAAAATAGGTCTTCTTGAAGCCAAGGGAGAAGTTCAGAATAGGGTTATGCTGAATATTTTCCAAGCCAAAGCCATTTTTATGCAGGGAAGTTGTTGAGGAGAGCACCTTTGCGGGCCATTTCTGGGAGCTTCGGTCATCCGATTTCAGTGTCGTTTCTTTTGTTTGGTTCTAGAGATCTGGTGGAACAAGACCAGATCAGTTTGTAACCTTTTTGAAACTGTTGTGATGTACTTTTAAATCTTTTGAATAGAAATAAGAAAGCCTCACCCACTAAGACAAAGGCTCGGAGACGTAGGCGAGATTGTCGAACTTCGTTATCACATTGGTGTTTATGGTTTGCTAATCCTCATGATTTATATTAGATCTGTATATGTTTATATGGTTGTTATGTTTATTCTATAATTCTTCCTCTTTCATTCAACTTCCTAAATGGCTAATTAACACATGCTAAATAACTCAACCATTGTCGTTTAAAAGTTTTTTTCGGATCAGTGGAAAATGGTTATAGACCGTTGGGTTTTTGGGGACATTTTTTTCCACTTTGTAACAAGCTTAACCCTATTTTGATGTATAAGTATCTAAATGATTTTTGGGTAAAGGGGTTCGACGTATGAGAAGTTCTTAGTGATTTATGGGTAAGTGAGTCGAGCGAAGGAAGAAGTATGAGGTATGGCTAAGGAGTGAAGCTCACACTACAACAGAACGACTAGGCGGGTTTGGGTAATGTAATTGTTGCATATTCTTTAGCACAGTGTGTATGAATGATTAATAAAAGAATCCAACCATTCTGAGCGTAGCCCATGTTGGGTGAACCACGTTAAACCTGTGTGTTGTGACGTGTTGTCTTTGCATTTGATGATGTTTCATGTTATGACACAATGATGATATATCTTGAATGTATTATTCATATATGATGTTATAATGTCACACATTGAATTCTCTGATAATTGAATGAATGTTAAGTAGAATGCAATTAATGTTAAGTAGTTGTTAAGTAATGGGTACTGGGCACATGGGTAAATAGTAGTAAGAACATGAAGAATGTCTCACTTCCCCTCATCACTGCAGAACCCTGGTTCATGCAGCCCCTCTAGATGCCTCAGGTGAGACTTTACTTGATCTACAACTGATGTCGAAAGGGCCAGTGTCTAAGAGTTTTGTTGGTATATAGATGATTAACCCCCGGGTCAGCCCACTGCACGCCAAAAAATGGTTATGTTATCAGGATCGAGAATTGTAATTAAGGGGAATGTTTTGGAGGCCGAATAAGGAAAAAATCAAAGAATAGCTAGAGATGAAGCAACGATACTTTACCTAAGAACATAATAGAAACCCTCGACTCAACGACGAACAATGGTTACAAAGGTATGTATTCACAGATCTTCATGAAATATTCTTTGGTGAATTCCCGATAATTTTGATTGAATGGTTAGAAAGGATAGTGGAGAACGTTGGGAGACATAGAGTTGAAGCTCTAAGAAACTGGACTCCTGAATTGATCAGACAAATCAATACAATAAGTAATAAAGTTTCTTGCACGGTTGATTTCTGGTTGAATAGTATATTGGGGGGTTATATTATAGAGTTTGCAGTAGATTGTACCCAGTCTTATAGTGTCACATAGAGGGACTTTTTCAAGGGTCTGTGCGAAATATATTTTAGTGCGTTGTCTACTTGGATAAAGATGTTATTGTGTGATAAGAATGTCATGAATATGGATTCTGACAGCTAGGCGCCTTCGTGCAAATAGGGGGAGTGGGGGATGGCCAGAGGATGGGTTGAGATTGGGAAGGATGAGTAAGGATCAGATGGATTGAGGATGTCGAGAGAAGAGGGTATTGACTCAGACAAAGATATTGGAGTATTGCGTTGTGGGAAAAGGTTTAGATATAGTAAGAAGGAGACTGTGGCTAGGAAGGAAGAGCAGCACATAGAATTTGAGGAAAGTGACCCCTGTGCAGTACTTCATATCACACCGTACAGAGAAAGGAAAAGCAAAGAAAGGGATCCTCAATACTATCCAACAGAAGAAGGAAATCCATCTCAAATTGGAATCTGCGTCGAAACCATGACCCCATGTGCATCACTAAGAATTGAAGCAGGAACCGAGACTTGTTCAAGAGCAATTGTAGAGAGTGGAGGAAGTCAGAGAAATAGTCAGAATAGTGGAAGTAGCGCAGTAAACCAGAGTCAGTCATCGTCACCAAGGGTAAGTACAACACCAAGTACAATGGAAGGGACACATCACACACTAAGAATGACTGAGTTTCAGGGAGCGGGGTCAGAGGACCTTGAGCAACACTTGTTTGTATGCGACACAATATGGACTATGAAGAATGTCTAGAACGAGACGACGAAGATCGTGTAGTTGGCCATGACATTCATAGGTTGTGCACTACTATGGTATATGAAGTATCAGATAACTACACCGGTTGGATATTCCAAAACTTTGACAGAGATTAGGCAAGCATTGTTGAACGAATTTCGGAGGCCGAAATCTGAATCATAATACATTACATATCTGAAAGAGATTAAGAAAGTGAAGAATGAGACAGTGTGGGACTACGACCAGAGATTTAAAGATGTGATGGGTTGATTAAACTTTCAGATTCCTAACGAGCAACACTGAGAATGGTTTATTGCAGGTCTATTGTCACACATTCGTTGTTCGTTAACACAACAGAGGGTCACGTCGCAACTAGAAGCATTGGAAATCACGATGAAATTGGAAGCATCTCTTGTAGGATATGGCACATGTACAGTCACATTTGGTTGTGCTAAGAATTCAATTATCATAGATAATGAAGGAAAAGGAAAAGCGCAAACATGTTTGGTGTATAACATGTAAGACATAAGGCCATCGAAAGGAAGAATGTTCAACATTCGCGCAGTATATGGCCACAGGAGTACCAAACCCATTGGCAAGAGGAGTAGGGTATTGCAAGATATGTAAGACATGGGGACATCATATGGTTGTTTTTCCCTTACTGTAGAAGTACCAAAGTACACCCAAACAATTATTCTATAATTTTTGTAAATCGGTAGGACACAACAATAAATATTGTGGCGCATTCAACTTAATGAGACAGTGCACTTCAGATGCATACAAAATTCAAGAAGAACATGTCACAACAGAAGGAGGAGTTCCATAGTACAACACTTTGAGAGGTTTTAACCAGGGTGGACGTGGAGGATTTTGAAGAGGTCGAGGATGCGGAAGATTTGGTCGACGAGGAAGAGGACCGATAATTTGTTACAACTGCAATCAACTGGGACATTTAGCGAGAGATTGTTTGAATCCTTGCACGACGTGCACATATTGTAGAGAATTGGATTGTGCGATAGAAGATTGTACTCAACGGATAACGAAGTGGCAGGCGAGAGGGAACCAAAACTAGCATCAAAATCATAACCATAACCTATAGATGATAGTCGTTGAGGAACATGACGATCATCCTAAAGTAGCAGTTGTTGTGCATGGTGGAACAAGAACTGGAACAGATGCGACAGAGAAGGGAAAGGGAGTTGAACAATGGATAAGGAAAGAAGTTGAGCCCATGCCAACATTCAACCCACAGAAAGAAAAAGAAACCTATCAACAAAGAAGCAAGGATATACTAGGACTAGACTAGATAACATCAACGTCAAAGACACCACCAGTATACGATTGCACTATTCCAGAAAGGCCAGTCGAAAAGGTAAATACTTTGAAAGACTTTCTAAAGAGTTGTTTAGAGATGATGCAGAATGAAACAACATTGAATGCACTATGTGGAATGATTGATTAGTGTACACAAGATAAAGAAGTACCTGCAACGCAGAAAGCAGTGAACCAAGTCTTCCGCAAAAAGAGGACCAACCGAGAGTTCATATTAAGTGCGCAGATAGGAGAATATGAAATGGAAAATGTCAGCTTAGATTTAGGATCATATGTCAATGTTATTCTAAGACAAACATGGGAGATGATGGGGAAACTTAAGCTAGTTTGGTCAATTGTTCAATTGAGGTTGGTTAACCAACATAAGATAATATTGATCGGGAGATTGACAGGAGTACCTGTTAATATAGATGGAGTGTGCAATGTAGCTGACTTTGAGGTTATTGAGATCATGGATAACATTCAATCGTATCCAACTTTCTTGGACTTGATTGGG